>JAACJN010000064.1:0-232480 GCA_013368555.1 Collybiopsis confluens | reverse complement strand
ACATTTCTTTGAATATTATTTGGAGTTTGAGGATTTAATATTATTTATTATTTTTACGGTATATATACTCCGCACGTATGTATCCTAACTTTAGATTACCCAGTGCGGATCTCACCTTATATTATATTTTGCTCAGTATCTGCCGGAGTGGGCGTCTGAGAAGTGCAAACCAGCGGGAAAACTCCTGTGTAGCCAATAAGAAAAGAAAAGTTACGAAATTTGCCCGGTCAAGGTTGTGGTGAACTAGACCGCGTATCTACCAAAAAGTTGTCCTATCTTCGTTGGGAAGTTGAGCCCTTGCCCCCCTTCGTTGATCTATCCAAAAGTCCATACGAAGAAGTTGAGCCCTAGCCCCTTCGTCACTGGCACAAGTCCGTTTCGAGTTTAGTTTAAGTTAGAAAGGCCAGTGCGCCCCTACTTCGACTAAAAGCGATACAAAGTTATATAAAAACCTAGTTAGGCTACATCGTAGTCGAGCGTCGAAGCAGTTGAGCCCTAGCTCCTGTGGACAAAGAAAAACCTAAAAAGCGATAGATTCTTGCGGAACCCGCGTAACCTTTGACAAGCACACTCGCACCTTTACAAATTTGATAAGGCGGAACCTGTCCTAACTTACCTAAATACATTTTGGGTTTAGTTTTGGTTTTGGGTTGTGGTAGTAGTGATCCCACGCACTGCGCGTTACCGGACGACGGCTTTTCTCCGGAGGTGGTAGCTGCATTAGAATCGCTCGACAACTTGGACCTCGATGTATTTGACTTTCTCCCTGATACTGAGGTAGAGGGTGTCTTGCCACCAACAACTCCACTTCGACGTACATTTCTTGAAGATGACGAGGAAGACCGGGTATATGTGTGGCACCCTACTGCTGGACATGTATACGACCGCAAACCAACAGTTCACTCTCGATGGCAAGCTCTGTTTAATGGGGGGTCTATCGGTTCGGATAAGCGCTATGAGCCTTTCCAAAGCCGTCTTGACTGGGAAGTGGCACAGTGGGCTGTAAAGGAAAATATCTCCCAGACGTCTTTCGACCGCCTTTTAAAGATTCCTTTGGTGAGTTTTGTTTTTCGTTTTTTAATTTTCATTTCGAGGTGTTGGGCCTTATATTAGTGTTTTTGCATCGATAAGGTCAAAGATAGACTGGGGCTCACCTATTCTAATGCACGGTCAATGCTCAAGACCATCGACCAAATCCCGAATCGCTCCGGAGCATGGTCTACCAAAAGGCTGTCTTTCAGAGATAGACCTGATGAATACTTCACGGTTCGGCACCGTGATCCCGTGGAAGCTATCAGAGGTGTTTGGGGCGATCCTGCATTTGCTGGGGACCTTGTATATAAACCGGCAAAACTCTTTCGCGGCAAGGAACATACTGAAGAGGAGCGAGTCTACTCTGAGATGTGGACGAGTGGCTGTTGGAATGCAGCGCAGGTTTGTTTCGAGATTGGATAATTGAAGTTATTTGCTCATCCACTTTCGCTCCTAGAACGCTATTCCGAAAGGAGGGACTGTAGCCCCAGTCATAATAGCTACCGATAAAACTCAGCTTACTCAATTTTCGGGTAGCAAATCAGCATACCCGGTATATTTGACCATAGGCAACATCCCGAAGTCAATTCGACGCAAACCTAAAGCCAGAGCTTGCGTGCTTATCGCCTATCTTTCTGTAGACAAGGTTTCCAAGGGTCTAACAAAAACAAAACTCAAGCTTCGCAACTACGAGATATTTCATCGATCTATGGCACTGGTCTTGGAACCTCTCAAGAAAGCAGGTGATATCAAAGGACGCGGAGTAGAGATGACTGGAGGGGACGGCGACGTTCGAAGGGTCTACCCGATCCTGGCTGTCTACGTCGCTGATTATCCGGAACAATGTCTCGTTACATGCACCAAGTACGGGACCTGTCCTAAGTGCCAACGGAAAGCCACCGAGCTTGAGTTGACGGAGCAGGGCCTTCCTCGGAAACAGTTCTGGACGTGCGATATTATTGAGCAAGCCCGCTCTACTCCCGGCAACAAAAATGTACATGCCGCGTGTATGAAGAAAGATGTTGCCGGGGTAATTATCAGCCGTTTTGGGTAGGATTTCCTCTGGTCGATATTCATCGCTGTGTCTCCCCCGATGTCCTACATCAGCTCTTCCAGGGTGTCTTGAAGCACCTTACTCAATGGGTTCAGGAGCTAATTGGAGAAGAAAAACTGGACGAGAGAATTCGTTCCCTTCCTCCGGCATATGGTGTACGTCATTTCAAGAAGGGGATTTCCGTTCTGACTCAAGTCTCAGGACCGGAGCGGAAACACATATGTCGCGTTCTATTGGCATGCTTGATCGGTTGTATAGACCCCAGAGGTATTACGGCCTGTCGAAGTCTGCTCCATTTCATAAATCTCGCTCAGTATCCTTCGCATGACGATGCCACCCTCGGCTACATGCAAGATGAACTTGACACCTGGCATAAGTATCGCTCTTATTTCGTGCACGAAGGCGTCCGACATGATTTCAATATCCCTAAATTCCATTCGCTACTCCACTACATCGACTCTATTCGATGGCTCGGCTCCACAGATAATTATAATACCGAAATGTTCGAGCGTTTGCATATTGACTTTGCCAAGGAAGGCTGGCGAGCCAGCAACAAACGTGATCATTTTCCACAAATGATTAAGTGGCTTAACCGGCAAGAGCAAGTCGCTTCATATGATTTCTACAGATCATGGCTCGATAACGAGGCTCATGGGTTAGTGGAAGAAGGGGAACCAGATGAGCAGGTGACGGAGGGTGACGACGGCAATTCGGGGGAGGAAGAAGTAGTGATTACGAATGCAGGGCGGGGGGACACAGGTATTAGACAAGTTCGAGGGACTGTATCAATTGCGAAGTCTCCGGCCGAACCTAAAAAAAGTCTCGCAAAGATTATAGTCACACATTCTGCGGTTGGATTTCCTGCCCACCTAAAGCTCTATTTAAACAATCTTCTATCGGAAGGTCAACGAGCATCCAAGTCTGAAGCGCTTACGGGTTCTATACCGTTTCGCTCTGTGGATGTATGGCACCAGTACAAATTCAATCCAGGGAACCTGTTCGATGATGATTCTGATGCGGTTAAAGAAATCGTCAAAGCCATCCCTTTCTCCAAGCGATCACTCGTTCCAAGATTCGATACTGTTATAGTTTTGGATGCTGACGAAGCTCAGTCTACAGCTGTCATAGGTAATGTTATATTTCAGTCATTTCATATTATAATTCTAATGTGAATGTCGTACGCAGGCTGTAGGGTGGCTAGGCTGAAGTTGATCTTTCGACTACCGACCCAAATTGATCGCAACGGTTTTACTGGATCTGCCCCTCGAAATTGGCCAACGGAACCACTGGCCTACGTTACCTGGTATAGTCGTTTCAAGAGCAGCCCCGATATAAACACAGGCATGTACAGAGTTGAGCCAGCCTTCGATTCCCGAGGTCAAGATCAGGGCGCTATAATCCCACTGTCACAGATTCGTCAAAGTTGCATGCTCACCCCGAGTAAAGTGGCTTGGGACCCGAGCTGGACCACGGACAACGTTCTTGATAAATGCGATTCTTTTTTTGTAAATAACCTCCAGAGTAAGTATAGTTACCAGACAATCTATTAGCGAATAATGACTTACATGAATGTCGGATGTCGTTATTTAGTCCTCTTTTTCTGACTCGTACCAGTGACTCCGACCAAGTTATGACTCCGTTTAGAGTATAAATATGGTTTCAGTTCACTTTAATTTCCTCCATTCTTCCCTCTGATGTCTAGCCATCGCGTCAAACGAAGTTCGACGGATACTTCTTCGAGGGCTCTTAAAAAAACCAAAGTCCTGACTGAACTCGGTCCTAACGATAACGATTCTGAGCCACGCTTGACGCGCCTTTCAAGAAAAGTCGCTCTCGAGAATGCCCACAAGAATAAGCGCGCAGGTTGTCATCCAGTCCACTTGATACGTTCAGACCTCTGATGTTTCTTTATAGGTTTCGATAAGCTACCCAAGGAAAATGTTGTTGATGTAACAGGCTTTATGAGTACGTTGATAAAGTCGGCACCCAGGACACGGCCCAAGCCCGGTAAGTTGTTTCGAAACGTGTATGTGATACCTGCTCAACTTTTTCTGACGTCTATATTCTACATCCTCTTTCCCCGAAGCTCCCAGTGAGTACGCCGTTACTCTTTCTTCCTCGGCTACTTCTACAAGACATTCAAGGTAGCAGCGAAACTCCAAAGGGTCGCTCCTCCGCCATCAAAATGTCAGATACTGTCTCTGCGAAGGATTTTGATAAGCCCCCAAGTCCCTTGCCTTTGAACAACGACGAAGCTGACTTTTTAAGGGATGTTGTTACTGGTATTGTTTTGAATGTGCCGTCGATGTAATATTTTTTTTCATTCATTTTTTGCAGGCGAAAAGCAAGACGAAAACAGGACAGAGAGAGTCAACAAGAAAATCAATACGCTGGATTTTTCTGATGACGAAGGCGCCCTCACCGAAGGGGATGGTGAAGAAGGGAACTATGAAGGGGATGATGAACTGGGCAATGTACGTTGTTCATGGTATATGGGTCAACTTTTTTTTTGCTGACCTCGTTGTTTATAATGCTCCTAGCTTCTTCGCGTAGAAGACGTTCCTTCTAAAGCGCAATCTCAAAAGAAAGTAAAAGGTGGTAGTCAAAAGATTCTTGTCTCCGACTTTTCAAACAGGAAGCTTGCTGTCTTCGCTAAACGATGTGCAAGAGCAGCGACGTGTGTTGTAAACATGTTTCCAGAAGATCCTACTTTCTGCTGGGAAATTCTGACCGAAGAAATTCAGTTATTGGCCGCAGAGGGTCGAGCTGAAAGCTTCCTGGAATCGCTGCAGGAAATCAGCTACAACGTTGATGAACGAGATCTCTTTCTGCGGTTTGTATGTAGGGCATAAGTGGGATTTTTGTATCATTACCTGACAGTTGTTAGATGTCTTACGGTGTGCCGGCTATTCGCCTGGATATGGGAAAAGAGGCGCGGATACGGACATCCCAATTTTACCAAGTTCCTGGGACCTTGTCTCCTAATGAAATTGTCAGGTTGTTTATTTCCAGCATCGTTTCCGCATTCGCTGACAGACTCGGATTTTATGAAGTAGATCAATTCCGTGAGCTGGTTACTGGGAGATCGCCGATACCATCATGGAGAGGTTGATGTAGAGGTAGTATCTCTTTTATCCCTTGGCTTCTAAAAGTAAGCTGAAGACGCAGAATAGGCAAAAATTTGTAATAATCGTCCTTTCAATTTGCCGCTACTAAGTATGATTCTCCGGGGCTACCTTATAGAAGGCAAGCCTAAACAGGACCAACTGCTAGTGGCTCGACTGAGGAGAGAAAGGTCTATCCCAGTTCCGCTTATAGCGCTTGTTACTGTTCAGGTTAGTACCTACCAGCATATGTCAATTCTTTGTTTAACACAACTTTCTTAGATTGGACACGCACTTCAAGAATACGCGTCTGGGTACAAGGTTGAAACCGCTTTTTCTGCATCCAATGATGCTAGCCAGTAGGAGATACTATTCAATTTTGTGTCATGATAATCATGTATCTTTCAATCTAGCTTTCGTGCGATCATGACTACCCTCACCACAATTGGAAAGCAAGCTCCAGAGTATCTCAAATTCCTTCAGACCAACTTGTATAGTCAGATGATGTGAGTCTTGGCTCTAAGCTATGGTTTTTTTCTGAATTCTTGTTAGCACTGTTGGTCCAGAGATTGTTCCCCCGCAGACATACGACTATGAGAATCTAAATGAAATTGCATTAAAACAACACAAGATATTAGATAGTAATAATGTAGATGTGAGTGATCATGACTCAGATGAAGGCGAGAATGGGACTGA
The DNA here is from genome assembly GCA_013368555.1 of Collybiopsis confluens. Taxonomy (NCBI): domain Eukaryota; kingdom Fungi; phylum Basidiomycota; class Agaricomycetes; order Agaricales; family Omphalotaceae; genus Collybiopsis; species Collybiopsis confluens. The sequence goes on along the minus strand of JAACJN010000064.1, from coordinate 226,594 downwards.
ACAAGGAGAGTATCATAATGATTGAACTGTAGTCTGTGGATTAGCTATTTTCTTTGATATTAAAGTTGAATGCGCTCAACAAACCCTAAATGTCTTGAAAGTAACCTTGCAATGTTTTTGTTATCTTTGATTCAACCTCAGAGGATACTTACCAAGCTTTGAAGCAAAGCAGACGTCCCAGAAATCACTCTTAGTTGAAATGAGGTCCCAGCACTACCCTCCAAAACCAGAAGTATAATCTTTTGGTTGATTATAATGAGCCTTTGTCATATACACATACAGCTCAAAATTGTACTAGTAAATAAAGCAGTTGAATGAGGGTTGAATGAGGGTTCAGTTGAGAAAGCCTAGGGTTGTGTCAGGGAACCTCAGATGACTCATGGCCAAACATGTATGATCTCCAGATCAATCACAGTACAGTATTTTATAAAATATATGCAGCCTTAGGTCAAGCAAAAAGTTAAGATTACGATTTTTAAATCAATTACACCATACTATTGTATAGTATATATACAGCTACAGGTTACATAGAAGGGTTTCAAGGTTAAAGTAGGCTGAAAGAAGACTGTAACAGGCATCTTGAGAATGCCTGATAGAGTGTATATTTGGTTTTGTGTTATGCTCAATGTCATATGTGACTCTTCAGAATTTAATGCATGATCTTTTAGTATATGATAATATACTTTTGTATGAAATGTGTGAACTCTTACAGCTTTTCAAACACAGATCACTCATCTTTGAAGCACATACATTAACTCTCACATTCTGCCTCTACTCAATTTTTGTTGACCAAAGCTATATGAAGTTGATTTCAAGTGTATATTTATACTATTAAACGTACTCAAACTTACTCTTGGAGCTCCCTTTAAACTTTTAAACTGAAATGGAACTATGTCAGAGACCTCCAGGGAACTCAGGGTTCCTTGTGGCTGAATGGGGGAAAGGCAAATCATCTTTTGGTTTGACATAGTATACCATCACAAAAGATATATTTAACATTTGGCTATCCAGAGTTTAACATTTAGTCTTCTAAAGAATGTTTACATGTTGAGAAAGATTTCCAGGGCTCAGATTTAATGGCACTCAAACTCCCTCAAATAAATTGCAATATGCTACAGTATATAATATATACAGCTTCAGGTTGCATAGAAGGGTTTCAAGGTTAAAGTAGGCTGAAAGAAGACTGTAACAGGCATCTTGAGAATGCCTGATAGAGTGTATATTTGGTTTTGTGTTATGCTCAATATCATATGTGACTCTTCAGAATTTAATGCATGATCTTTTAGTATATGATAATATACTTTTGTATGAAATGTGTGAACTCTTACAGCTTTTCAAACACAGATCACTCATCTTTGAAGCACATACATTAACTCTCACATTCTGCCTCTACTCAATTTTTGTTGACCAAAGCTATATGAAGTTGATTTCAAGTTTATATTTATGCCACTAAATTTACTTTAAAGACACTTTGTGTTTCCTCAAATTGCACAGGTCTAGGGGACCGTCTCATGGCATCCTAGAAAAGCCTATGGCTTCAAGGTGTCTTTGGTGACGAGGATACCTTTGAATTATTCCAAGGGAAGTATAGAACAACCTCAATAAGCATAGGTAAATGAGCCTTTTTCCTGATGAATCTTTCTAGCCTGATCATCAAAGGCTATCAAATATGACCATACGGCATCCCTGTTTGAGATAATAGCCGGGTCTTGCATAAGTTTGACGCACTCTGCTCTGAACATAACATTGTACAGACGGAGTTTGCCTTTATCTAGCAAAGTGATTGGCTCTAAATGCTCAATCACTGCCTTTAACTGATTCATCGATCCTCTAGGGTCTTGTACGACGCCAGGGAATAAGTTCTCTAGTTCCTCTCGGAACTTATCATAGTTAGGCTGCTGTACGCTAGCCAAATGTTTAAGCACTTCTCTCGTAGGATACGTCGACCACTGTAGGGCTAGGCTAATCTTCGCTTCGGACTCCGAAATTCCATTTGCTTGGAAGATCGTTTCCGCTGCATCCAACCATTGAATGGCCGATAAAGGATCCGATACATCTTTGGTAGGTGGTCCTTTGCAGCCTCAATCTGGGCTTTAGCGGTAGCCGAGATGGCAGGTAGACCGTTTGGTCCAAGGTTGTTTGCATTATTCATTGCTGGAGGCATGTTGTGAGGATTATTCGAGTTAGACAGATTGAGATTGACGAAATTGGAAAGAGATCGGGACTGAGACAAGATGGGAGGCGAAAACTGAATGTGTGGAAAAGCTGACTGAAACCAAGACGAGATAATAAAAGGATTTGGTGACGATGGGAAGGGATCTCGGTTTCGATACTCGAGATTAGATGCGGAGATAGAAGAAGGACTTCTTCCTTGCTCGTTGTCCGAGTTAGGAACTTCTTCAATCGGGGTTAAAGGGGATAAGGGTCTATGTGTTGCTGGATCGTCTAAGTCTAACGACTGTGACGGTCCAGTAGGTGTTATAGGATATGCTCCAACAGATGGGCCTTCAGGCTCTTCTACTGTCGTGTTTCTTTTATTGTTATTACGAGTTCGCCCTCGATTATCTGACAAAGGGTTCACGGATATGCTTCTTCTGTTGTGACCAGCTCGTTGTGAATTGCGAGTCGTTTGTTTCGAAATTGAATTGCCTATTTTGTTTCTTCTACTTCAAAGATTTTATTTCGGCTCGTAGGCCTTTATAAGGTGTTTTTATAGCTTAAAACCCCTCGCGGTGGGCTCCAGATAATGTGCAGTGTGCGTGATCTACACTAAACCACAACCAAAACAAAACAAAGACTAAATCTTAGTTAGACTTGTTCGTATGGTACCGCCGTATCAAATATTTATAAAGGGTGCGAGGTGCGTTGTCAAAGGTTCCGCGGGTTCTTTAGCTTTTATATTTCTTTTTACAGGAGCTAGGGCTCGACTGCGTTTATGTATATAGTTTTATAGATGTGGGCTGACTTCTTTCTTGTGTGCTAGTGAGAACGGGAGCTAGGGCAATCGACCGTCTCGAGCTAGACTATATGTTATTACAACAGTGACGAAGGAGCTAGGGCAATCGACCTCGTATGTACTTCAAACTTCTTTATCACACACTAGGACAACGGGAGCTAGGGCAATCAACCGTGTCTAACTAGTACCAGGAACAAGGGAGCTAGGGCAATTGACCTTGTATGGGTTTTATAGATGGGGTGTTTTACAACGAAGGGGAGCTAGGGCAATCGACCCAACGAGGCGTATTTCAATCAAACTAGAACGAGGGAGCTAGGGCAATTGACCTTGAAGCTAGGCTAGGTTTATTTCTTTGGTTATATACACAGGATAGTTCACCACAACCTTTCCTGGGCTCGTTTATAGAACTTCTTTTGACAAGGACAACGGAAGCTAGGGCAATCAACCATGTCTAACTTCTCTATCTTATCCTCTTCGGAATAAGATGGCTACACAGGAGTTTTCTCTCTGTTTTGCACGTCTCAGACACCCACTCCGGTAGAACTGAGCGATATGAGTGCCTCACAGGGACTTATCTCAGGTATATAGGTTCGAGTGCCTCACAGGGACTTATTCTCTGGTATAGGTTTTGAGTGCCACACGGGGACTTATGCTCAGATATATGGGGTGAGATACAAGTCTCGGGAAAAGGTGTGAATTCGTCTGCGGGGTGTTATCTGTTGTCTCACTAGCTAAGGTAAGGTATATATGCGAAGGGAAATAAAAAATATTCGGTAAAGGTCCAAAATCCCAGAAAATGATGAAACGCCTCGAATCTCCTGAAATACTCGGGAACTTCCTAAACCTATTCTTCCAAAGCCTCCAACGTAGGGACTAACTGTATTTTGTCCGATAGTTTGATTGGTATTTGCCGGATGAGCATATGGCGCGGACCGATCGCAAGGCTAACTCTTTCCAATCTTTTATCCAAGTCTTCCGATTGTTGGTTGAACTTCCAATATCCATTTGGCACTCCACTTTATCCAGTATCCGGGTAGATCTATTCTGATCTAAATGTTTCAAAATAATCGAGTTCCGGAACGGTAGCCTGACTCGTGTCTGACTCCTTCCAAGTGTTTGTCTCGACCTCTAGTGCGAGATCGTTTATTATTTGAGTAGTCTAGCTTGTAGTCAAGACTCTCCATAGTATAGCATCATATAGGCGTATACTGTATAACTCTTGTCCGAGTTAAACAGGTTATTATCATGTTCGCATAAAGTACGACTAAGTCCATAGGCCAATACAAAACCACTGGAGTAAGTTCTGTTCATCAGTGTTGCAATAAGTCATCATGCCCTTGGTACGAAGCAAGATGCTAGCTTGTTAAAAGGTCCTTGGTGTCACAAAGAGGTCTGACACGACGGAGCGGGGATGCGGAGCGACGGTGTGACGGAGCAGAAGTGCAAGACGGCGGAGCAAGGCAGCAGAGCAGAGGCTTAAGCGGAGATGGCAGACACTGGTCCCAACAACAAAGTTAATATAAAAAAGTATCTAGTACAGGCGGAGGCTTACCTGGTCCCAACGACAAAGAGGTCAAGATGGGGAACCAGGTGGTAGGTACTGGGCTTATATACGTATCGGAACAATAAGAGAGTCAGAACAAGTCAGAACAAGTCAGAACAAGGAAAAGGTGTAAAGACAATAGTGTTAGAGCGAGAGGTTGACAGCGCGGGAGTGAAGTGGAATAAAAGCGGTAAGTATGTGACAGTGTGAGAGCGAAGGTGAAGTCATGGGGGTGTAAGAACAATAACAGTGAATCGGAGTAGAGGTAGACAATAGCAAAGGAGACAATGGAGATAAGGGAGTCATACCGATGTAAGTATCTGTAAGTAAAGAGTCAGAGGAACGGTCATGTGATAAAGTGAAAATAAATCTAAGTCCTTTGTACGCTTCTTGACACTTGGTGGATATAAGGTGGGTCTACCAACTCGTAAGAGTGGGGGCCAAGTTCCTATGAGCCGTCTTTAGTTAGACGAGCATGGATCACTCTTATGACCTTAGTAATACCAGTCAGATACGTGATCCAACTTTGGTACTCCGCATGCATAGCAGTCTAGCTCGTTAGCTGACAACTCGGACTGGTCTCAGCTCTCTAGTACCTATTCCTACTTTGGAATTCAGTACTTTGAACGATTCTACTGATGAACGCGAAATATTCGCATCATCAGACTCCATTGTCTTTGAAGCTTGCCAGCTACTTGGTCTGTGCTTGTGCTTGTGCTCCCTCTCGTTCTTCACTTGTTCCAGTTGTTCTGGTCCTCGTCGCAACACTAGTAGAAAAAAACGCATGGAAAGTTGTGCTTGCGGAACCAGCAAGGATGATAATGTCGAATGTAATACTGGCTAGTAATACAAAGCAAAAAAGTCATAAAAGCGGAAGAGTTGATCCCACCTGTTTCGCATCAGTATTTCATTTCTTGGTAAAGTTCCAAGGTAAAGAAAGCAGCTTACCCAAATAATATCCAATTCGAATGCAAATCATGGACGTAATGACTGAGGTGAAATGAGCATGCGGCCATCTTCTGTGTGAGAGCCAGAATGGAATTGGTATCACCAAGCCAATTAAGATGGATGTTTGATCAACAGAAAGATAGGGGTTCTGCAAGTTGAGTGAACACTTCAATGAAGGAAGATGTTAAGCCCAGTCTGACGAAGTGTCGGATCCGAAGGGATCCGATTGGGAAGTGCTAATTCTGATTGTAGATGACAGTAACAACTGAGTGTTGTCACTAGGACTAACTCGTTGAAGACAAGGAGCCGAGCCGAGTCGGACGCGACGAGGCGCGTTCAATGTTTTCCTTCTCTGCACAAGTAAGATGTAACGAGTAGAACCAGCTAGGTTGATTTTAGACTTGGAAACATACTACGTAGTTTACAAGTCTTATATACTACAGGTCCGGGCCGTGTACAAAATCGTCATAATGTCACTATAACCATAATAAGGAAAACTCGTGAAAGTGAAGTATCAGTAAATCAAAGATTAGGTGATTGAATGATTGTGAATATGTAGTGAAAGGATTGTTAAGATGGTAATGAAATAATAGTTACCGGGTCCAAGGGCGGTTCCGAACGGGTCCGTGTGCATAGCTATAACAGAAGAAAAACATAACATAACCCGTAACATCCGGGAGGCGTATAGAGCTGCTTAGCGAGAGCATTCCAAGAGATTCTGTAGATGTGCATCGAATAAATCAATCATAAGTTCTCCTCCACGCTCAGATGGTGGAGGAAGAGGTTGGATGAGGGATGAGCCTTTAATGCTAAGTGTTAGCAACTGTACTCAACTACTGAGATATAGCAGCCAGGGCCCTCAGTAAAGCGTCAAGTCAGGTGTCACAGAGAGGTCAAGACTAATGAGGATAGATTGCAAGAGGAGAGTACAGGAGAATAAACGAGATTGAAGCTGAAGAACTACTGGTAAAATGATCCACTATATATACTGTTGAGCTGTGGCTGCGCCCAAGCCCTTAACCCTATGTATCACATAAGTATTGCATTGTTGTACATGTGTAAGGTAGTCGTCATGTTGATGGTAAGTAATAAGCGATCTACAGCCCTCATGACCAAGTCATGTAATATGGATGACATACAATAAATGAATGAAGATCCTATTCATAGATAAGTAAAGAGATTAGTGCAATCAGGACATGAGGTGAACACTCAAATACTATCATTGTATACAACCTTGTGACTTATTGTGTATAAGGAAAAGGAAAATGAAAAGAAAAGGAAATAAAAGATCAGAAAGGTTGTTTTGTAACACTAAGCTTGCGTTCCAGCCACATTCTCTAGCGACCAAACATCCAGTTTGCAACTCTTTACCTTTCATCTCGGAATCAGTTGAGATTCCGTCGAGTAGATACCAGGGTTCAGAATCAAGGGTGCATTTATTGACACTGTATGTTCATGATTCATATAGCGGAGTTGATAAAGATGCCATACCCCAACCAAGGTGCTGCCTTGACCTTGACCACAACCTCTTCCTCTTCCTTGACATGGACCCAAACCTGCACCTGAAATCTGCTTCTGCTGCACCAGCTAGTACCCCCGATCGGAAACCCATTGTGGGTACAACTAATGTCATGCCCCAAAGTCTGAATGCGGTTTCAAAGCAGAAAGCTGACGGTTCTCCACCAAAAAGGTCTGAGGAGTACAGGGACCTCCGTCAAGATATATTGGAAACGGTCAACTTACCCACCTACGCTTGACTTATCTTTGATGTGGACTTCAATCTGACCAATTCTGCACCATGCAAGAATGAACAGACAATTGAGGCTAAATTGGAGGTCTATCTGGCAGCGGCTGAGGACCGGATAGGTTCTCTACAATCCCTTGAATGACTTTTTGAATGCTATCTGCAAAGGGCTGGGATCAAAGGATCAGGCTCGCATATTCTATACCCAGGCTTTGCGCCATTCACAGCTACCACCTGGATAGAAAGCCGGATATTACACACATATATTGGAAGTTCTTAAACTTGAGAGACGATCAAAAGTTGGACAAGTTTTTGAGGGAGAGCTGGATAGAAGGTATGCACTGGCTCCTCCTGCTATCATTTGTAGAAGTCAAGCATCATAATGGAAGAGCGCTGGGTGAGTTGCTAAGGTACTGGTATTCATTCATTTACCTACTTGGCATATATTTTACAGGACGTTGTACGAGGAAAAGGGCGAAAGAAACGACCGAAAATGTAGAAGAAAAAGGTAGAATGTGTTGTACCAATTTTTTCCTTTCGTTGTTTCTGATGCTTAGTTAGGCTCCAGCTCGAAGAGGCAGAAATCGAGCGGAGGCTTACCAGTGGCTCTAACCTCGAGAGATAGCAGTCTACTTTCGGGCTCTCAACAGGGTACAAGTGCATCTGCTGCTCCGGATCCGGAAGAGATGGCCGGCCGGCCCACCAATCTAAGCACGTGGTTTTTGAAAACTTCCCCGTTCTCCACCCATCGTTTTCTCCACCCATCATCGTCCCTGCTGACAAGTTCAAACTGGAGAGGCATAAAAGAACTTTTGCTAATCTTGCAGTGGGAACATACTAAAGAGATGTGGATTTCAGCAAGGACTACTTAGGTTCGCATTTCCCGCTATTTCGTGTTAGAATTTTTGTGTCGTTCCCAGTTCCAAAGGATGAATCTTTCAGTTATCCCTGTCTTAATGTCTTATGTCGACAGCATATCTTCAACCCTCTGATACCCCCATTGTTTTACTTGATTCTCTTTTGTTGAGCTTCAGTTGCTCATACGCTTTTTCTTGTAGCAGTATTCCTCAAGTACTCAAACCTAGAGAGAATCCACGTTCGTCCAGCCCGTTGATCTAATCGTCTTCGTCTCCCCGTACAATGCAAAATATTTCTTCGCTCAATGTCTCTAGTGTCCAGTAACCGCAAGGATGAAAGATATGACAGATCCTGGTCTCAACGGACGTAGTCCTCAGCATCCTCACCAACATGTTTTCAGGTTCCTGCTATCTGCCGGTCCATGTCAACATTCTTCTGGCTTCCATTTTCAACTGACGACGTACGCCTATCTGTTTTAACTCCTCACGTTGATAGTGTCTCTAGCCCTCCGGTGCCCTCCACCCGCTCACCAGGTTCGTGCCTATTCTTTCGCCGTTGCTTTATGTTACATACATACGATGAAAATTCATTTCTTCAGTTATCCCTGTCTTAACGTCCGTGTCGAGACCTTTGTAACATTTTCTGACCTATCCCGCTTTTCTTGTACTCTCGATCCACATACTTACCATCATTCTTTTTAGATCTGTTTGGCAAGAGCTACATGGACATTTAGTGAATGGTTAGTGTGTCCTAGGGTGTGTACTCTATATTCTCATCCAGGCAGAATGTTGTCTGGAGGCCACATCTCTGCCGTGGGGGCATCGATCGTATGATCGAATGACCATTGGAGGCTTTTTGTCACAGTGTATCTTGTATCGAATGTTACGCCTCATTACAGCTGTTTGCATATATAATGGCAGTAATCGAATTCCGATCATTTCAATAAAAAAATTTGAATTCGTGGGACTTTGAAAATTCCGTGTCTCTGACTGTCATGGGCAATCGCCGCATTTCTCGCGACCTCAAACTTTGCGCTATTCAGCTTTACGAGCGAGGTTTACTTGACCTTAACGACATCCTTGAATGTGTTGGCTTCAGTGAAAGGACGTTCTATCGGGTTCTCGAGTTCTGGCGTGAAACTGGAGATGTAGTCCCTCATCACTATGGCCTTTGTGGAAGGACAAGACTTTTGATGCACGACGATATTGAGTATCTTGTGCATCTTGTCCGGCACCGACCTGACTACTTTCTCGACGAGCTCACTTCACTCATGCAAGATAACCGATTCATTGCTGTCCATCTTTCGACAATTTGCCGGGAGCTTACACGCCAGGGAATATCTCTGAAAAAACTTTGAAGAATTGCTCGTGAGCGCAGTCCTCAAAAGCGAGCAAGTTTCATCGCTGAAATTGGAGAGTACAGTCCTGAACAGCTCGGCTTCATTGACGAAACATCGAAGGACGATCGGACAGTAGGGCGAAGCAGGGGAAGGGCGAAGAAGGGACGCAGGGCTACCAGACGCCAGCCATTTGTTCGCGGGAAGCGTCTTACAGCTACAGGACTGCTAACACTGGATGGAATGGTAGCGACTACAGTTGTTGAGGGATCAATGGACCGGGAGAAATTCTGCACCTTTCTCGAAGAAGAAGTGGTGCGTACATTTGTCTTTTCAATCCCTTTTCAACTTTTCAATTCTACTATCTAGCTTCCTATGTGCACGCCGTATCCTGGAATACTGAGTGTTCTTATCATGGATAATGCGAAGATTCACCATGGCGAAGCTGTAAGAGAGCTTATCACAGAACACGGCGAGTAATGATTGTAATATCTTCCTACAATGCAGATGTTCAACTCTCTAATTGCCAGGTGTTCGTCTTGTTTATCTCTCTCCCTACTCTCCCGATTTCAACCCCATCGAGGAAGCCTTTTCTAAGATCAAGGCTTTCATCCGTCGCAACTGCGATTATTTTTATGCGTCTTCGCGTGGACCGGGCATTCTCTACGATATGAGTATTGCCATGACAATAATTACACCTGAAGACGCCAAAGGGTATTTCAAGCACGCAGGCTACTTCTAATTTTTGCCATTATTTTTATATATTCAAGATGTATAGTACAGTACAGTGGTATGGAATGATATTGTAGAGACTGTTAGGTAATGATACAAGTAACGCTGTCCGAGGTATAACATATGAGAAAAAGTAATCAGAATGAAGCTATGCAGCCCAGTCCTCTACAGCATCACGGAGCGAGGCAATCTCACCCGGTTTGAAGCCCATGGAAGTAAGTTCATCAATGGTAACATGCCGAAGAGTCTTTGCCTTCATATACCCGTTAGTCTTCAAGCGGGATGTGACCGTTTCCGTGAGATCGTAGCTAGAGCCAAAAGTTTCGATGGGCATGTCTGGGCCAATAGCTCCCTGAATGAGCTTGGTCGACTCCGAGTTGATAGACAAAGGAGGAGGAGGAATGGGAGCAACTGCCGAAAGCGGCGCAGCATGTGCAGGTATGGTGGTCCTCTCCGAGAGATAGTCGGGAAGATGAACATGAATAGAAGGCCCAGCGGAATTTTCTTGGCGATTCATGTCACGGCGACGACGTTCAAGGAGTGGAGATATGGCCATTTTCTTTCCCGTGTGGAGCGAAGAAAACTTCTCATGGTTGGGAGGGTGATTGATATCAGCAATGTCAGGATCGCCCTTTAGCTGTATACAATATGTCAGAGCCGTACAATATGCGACAACAAGAGACACACCAAGGCTTCGCCCCAGGTTCGGAACATTGAGGAACTGATGGGCTTGTGTTCGCGGTCTTGCTCCGTCCAGAAGCAGTAGTCACTGCCATCGGGCTCACTACACTCCCACTTCGCTCGAAGAAGCTCGACTTGTTTCGAAAGATCTAGGTTGATTTTCTGCAAGTGATCAAATTATAGCAAGCTTTGGACGAAACAAGAACGTACCGGTTCTGGTTTCTGTTTTTCTTTCCCCTTCTTCTTCTTTGCATTCTTCTCAAACATCCAGGCTTCCTCGTCACTATCGCTTTTGTTGCTTGTCTTCCTCTTCAAGTTCTTCTCCTGGAGAGACTCGTTGTTCTCCTTTTCAGATCGTGTAGCAAGTTTCTGGCAAAATAATGAGTATATGTGTTAGGCTGAATCGCAAAATAGATTTGACTCTCATTCACCTTTGCACAAATGGATACGTTAGCAGTAATATCCTTGGTCGGGTCTGTGATAGCAAGAAGAGAAGAAAGATCATGTTCTGAGACCAGGGGAACAGGATCGGAAACTTTGCGTGGGATAGCGTATGTGATTTCGTAGTCGTTGAGGTCAAGTTGAGGTGGGGACCAGCAGTTGTCAATGATCTTCAGCATTTCGAGTTTGACTGCATCCCATTCATCGCTACGGTCAATGGCAAAGTTGCGAATCTGAGAAGAGGTACGAGACTTGTAGGATTTGGAAAATTGGTCGGCTTCAAAGAGTTTCACGAAGCATTTTATCGGTTTCGAGACAGCAGGCAGCAAGGCTTTCGAAGCGAATTTGGAGGCCTTTTCAGGAGCAGATTTCGAGACTTTCAGAGCAGATTTAGAGGCTATTTGGGCAGAAATGCTTCAGATCTTGTTCTGTTATAGCATATAGCGACACACCTTTGGATTTGGAAGGTTTGGCGACTTTGGTCTTTGGCTTAGACGTGCTAGTAGTTGCTGGAATTGCTTTGTCGAGAGCAGCCATAAGCTCTGGCGTGGCTTGTGTAGGATCATCAGGAAGGGGTACAGAGAGAGCACGGTATGGAGATAGTGTAGACGAGGTCCTGTCGTCGTTGCTGCTGTCATCCTCGTCCAGTTCATCCTCTTCAGGTTCATCTGACTCTTCTGAGCCTGCGGTGTTGTCTTGCACTTCGTTACCAGAAAGAATGACTACGTCGTAGTCATCTGAGTCAACGGTTGGTCTGCTTCTGGGCTTTGAACGGGATTTTGTCATAGTAGAACGGAGGTACTCGAGAAAAAGGCTTTGACGCCGGCGCGAGAGCTCAAAATTTTCAAAGTCCCACGAATTCAAATTTTTTTATTGAAATGATCGGAACTCGATTACTGCCATTATATATGCAAACAGCTGTAATACAGATTGGTTTAAGTCTTTGATCGGCCAGGATGAGTAGCCTGTAAAAAACTCCGGCAGTGCAGCCAGTCGGCTGAAACGGCATATCAAAAGTCGCGCCCTGGTAAGTCAGAGTTTGCAGAGAAATCACGCTATTTCTTTCCCATCTTTTCCTTGTACCATCATGACGGGAACTCTTCGAGTACAATGGACCCTCCTCACATCTTCTGCTCGTCTTCAGCGTTCATCCCAATGTCTCTCCATCGTCAATAACAAAGTCCTCATCTTCGGAGGCGAAGTTGTCCCTAGACAGCCAGTGGATAACCAAATCGACATGCTGGATCTGTCCAACGGAGCTCATATCAAAGCGACTACACTTCCTGTACCAGCCAATGCCAACGCTCCATCTCCTCGAGTAGGTGCAACGACGACAGCGATCAAAGACCATGTTTATCTCTTTTCTGGCCGCGGAGGCCTGGGGATGGAACCTGTCGAAGAGAAGGGTGCAATCTGGCGATATTCATCGTCCGCGTCTTCCTGGGACGTCATTACGCCTTCGGATCCCTCAGCCGCTTACCCTGAAGGTCGCAGCTATCACGCCATGACTTCCGACGGCCAGTCTACCCTCTTTATCCACGCAGGATGTCCAGAGAAGGGGCGACTACCCGATGTCTGGACATTCAATCTAGATCACAATAAATGGTCTCGTCTACCCGATGCACCGTCCGCTGCTCGAGGAGGGACCAGTATCGCATACCATTCTGGTATTTTGTACCGCATGCACGGGTTCGACGGTCAGAAGGAGATTGGAGGGGAAATTGATACTTTGGATGTTCAGTCTGGGAAATGGACGACGACGACGTCTTTCACTGCAGATGGGATCAACGCTCCTGAACCTCGAAGCGTTTCTGCACTGTGCATTCTAGACGGGTACATTGTCACCCTGTTTGGGGAAACGGATCCGAGTGCTCTAGGACATGCGGGAGCCGGCAAGATGTTGGGGAACGTATGGGCGTATTCGCTGCAAGCGAAGAAATGGACCAAAATGGATTGGGAAGGCGAGGGACCGAAACCGCGCGGATGGTTTGCTGCTGATTTGGTACCTGGAGGAGGAAAGGATGGAAAGTCTGCGGTAGTTGTACATGGCGGACTGGCAGAGGATAACTCGAGGCTAGGAGATATTTGGAAGCTCGAGTTATTGTAAAGTTCCTTTGTATGGCGATCCAAGTGAGTTTATGTACTTGTAAATCTGACAGATTCAAACGACAAATATTGTCACGGAGTCGGTGAGCATTATTTTGAGTTGAGGACTGGTAACAAATCCAAGTAGTATTGCGTCCAAGTGATTGCGGGATGGTCATTTCGAGATCCAACAAAAATTTTGAGTGCAACAGTCTGAAATCGTCATAAAAGTCTCGTGGCTGCTACATACGTGCGTACAAAATATATATTAAATACTACTGACTCGGAGGTATTGCGTCGGGAGCCCGCATCGTTGAGCAACTTATGATAAGCCAAGGTTTGATCGAATAACGTTCTGCAGTGTAACCCCATCATCCTGTGACACGACACAGTAATGATTCAGTACAACGAGGGCCCGCGGAAAGCAGAAAGAAAGACTGACCTGATCAAGAGACCAAGTGAAGCATCCAGCCATGCCGTTCTGTCTGGCGAATGTCGCTTTATCTCCGAGAGAAAACGTGTCATCGTATGTTACAACTGTCGACTGGGACGTGTTAAAAAGATACTGATCATGTTTTGGTTCAGCTGAGGCTAGTACTGAAAGTAAGGATATATTGCATACCGGAGTATCACTGCAGTTATCCCACCCTATTGAATATCCACACATCAGGCCTCCAGGCGAACAGAGATTGAAGTATCGGAAAGAAACATACCCATAGTAAACCCTCCTCCGCCGCTGTACGTTCCACTGGAACTCTTCACTAACGCTCCAGAAGCCACAATCGAACTGAACGGAATCTGCTGTCCATACCATCCTTGAAGATTGGCATCCGCAGCTGCTGCCTTCACCCCATGTTTATTTCCATCCTCTCCTACCGGAAGCTCCGAAATGGGCTTCTTCACCCTCGCATGATTGCCGGGCTGCGGTCCAGTAGCGGATCCAATATGCCCAGATTCTTCTGGCTCAGTAGCGGGATCGACAAAGCTCCCTGTGAGCACCGTCTTGCTACTATTCGATACGTATCCATAGAGAGGAAGTCCCAAAAGCATCTTGTTGGCGGGGAAACCAGCAGCTGTCCATTGACTCAACGCCGATTGGGCATTGTATTGGGGTAAACTAGATGTCCCGCATAGGTTTCCGAGGGGAGCGTTGGCCCCTGGAGTCGATGAAGATTGGAAGACGTCGTAGTTCCTGTAACGATAGTAGAGCTGAGTAGACTGAAAGGGTTCAAAAAGGTTCAAAAAGGTTCAACACATACATGATATTGATGTACGTCATTTGAGCTGCATACGCAGAGACGTTCGTGAGAGGACTTCCGTTCGAGCCGAGCCATGGGAGGTCTGTGACAGCCGCGGAGATGATCTTGGATGATCCTGACAATTGTTTATTGTTAGGGGAAAAAAAGAGGGAGCTAAACGAATGCTCACCTAACGAGCTACGGAGTTGCTGGAAGAACGTCAAAAGATTCGCAGCGTCGGAAGGAGAGTTGATATTTCCTGCCCCGACCGAATTAGGGTATTCCTTTTTTGAAACAGGACCCGTCAGAACGACAAAGGAGAAAGGAATCGGGGATGATAACAAACTGACCCAGTCAATATCGATCCCTGCACACCCCACAAAACCCGAACCGGTCAGCAGTTCGTCAGTAGAGTTTGAAAAACAATTTTCGAGGTATTTACCCACCGTCTAATCCGAAACTATTCACAGCACCAACAAGCGCAGTGACAAACGTGTTCCTATTTCCCGCGTTCGCGACACATTGGCTGAAATACGTAGATCCTCCCCAACCACCGACAGACAAAACGACTTTGGTACCCGCACCACTGTTTCGAGCAGATGTAACAAGTCGGGTAAGGATCGATTGGGCTCCGGAATCCCAGTCGATAGTTGAAGATGAGTTGGGGATTGCGAACGCTGTTTCGTAATAAACGTAGAAGGGAGAAAGGAGAGAAATTAGTTTAATGAAAAGGAGGGCCATTGTACGGATTTGTACAAGTGCGTACCATAGAAGAGAATCGAAAATCTTGTGTAGTCCAAATTCTCAGGTGGGAACTGAGATGCGCTCCAATCTGTTTTTATGGTTCATCAACTTTTTGAACGGTCCTTGCAAGAAGACGGATAGGAAGCTGACCTGGGTAATACGCGGCGGCGAGCATTGTCGCCTCTGCTCTCACCGTACCATCGTCACTAGAAGCACTCAAAAGCTGGGATTTCAACTCCAAAGCCTTGCTCCTCGACAAAGTCGAAGGAACCGCATCTTCCAAATCGAATCTCTTGTCGCTGTTGTTCTCAGTGCTATCGCTAAGGAAAGCTTTAAGAGCTCGATCTTGACCAAACTTTGGATGGGCTACAAGAGCGCTAAGATAGGCTGCCAAACCGGATTTTCGTTCTTTGATGAGGAAATCATCTAGCCATGCGGAGGGCAGGAAAGAGGTGACGAGGATGCGCTTTGGGGGTAGGTTGACTGTGATTTCGGAGGGTGATGGTCGGAGGGTGTTGTGTAGGGATACGAACTAGTGAAGGAAAAAAGCGAAAGAAAATAAGGTGCTATAGTGCGCGCAACGGAGTATAAACTTACTTCTGAGTACCTCCTGTTTACTGCAACGACTTTCGGGGATACGCCATGCTTCACTTGAACAGTGTAGAGAATGTGGGGCCGGGGGGAGGAGGCGGTAGTGTGTGAATCGATGGTGACGACAGGAGTAGTCATCTGAGTGACAGTTCGCTGGTGGATAGGCGGATGAAAGAAGCTAAAGCTCGAGCAACGGTTGTCGTCAGATGAAAGGTGGGAGGAGGGTTAGGTTTGTTTTCTCTTTTGAACCCTTTCCAGATAACTGCCTCGGGAGCAGAACAGTACGAAAATCGAAGGCTTGCGCCCACGGAGTTTCTTCGTTATATCAATTGACAGATGTGTAGGCTTGATGAAACTTGGGTCGCTGGAAATGAGCCAATGTCGTAGGAATTCAATATCACCATCGAAATCGAAAGTTACCGAATACCACCAGGACACACATGCTCATTCTGAGACCTGCGAGATTTTGTTTTCACATGCACAAGCCCGGGACTGTCGAAACTGATAATGTGTGTGAGGCATCCACCACTTGAAGCTTGAAGCCGTGTTGAATTTGATGTTGTTGAGTGTTATGATCAAAGTTTACATATCCAAATAATTGAAACCGCGGACTTGAATTTAGGGTTCATTCTGAGTTGACATTAGTCTTCAGGGATAAGGCGTTGTTGTGCCATATGGCATTCAAGAAAGAGGTTAGGCCGCTATATGCTTTCTCTCTTATTCTGCCATTCTTAAGATGATCTTACCAGATTTCGCTTTCCTGCTTTCAAGTCCGTAGTAGTAGATCACCCAAGCAGCACAAGAGGGTGTTTTGAATTTCCGACAAATTTCCAGCAATCGGGGTCAGAATTCAGTAGAAACAGAACAATTGCCGCACTTCGGTTTAGTTCGCCAATGCGAGAGCTCGTCATGAAGCTCAATTCAGATCAGGCGAGGCCCTTTATCAAGTACATAGATATCAAGAGGTCAATCGAGAATCGTCACGAGAAAACTGAGAATATCCAGAACGAGGAAATATATAGTGTAGTTCCAAATGCAACATAGTAACCCGAAAGGTTAGTTTTGCAAAGGATAGCGCGCGTCAGCTACATCCAGTGTGATCAAAAGAGCCTGAGGACGCATCAAAATTCAACATAGGTGTCAGTGTAATGGATAATAACGCAGTTGAGTTTCTTGGATTCTCCTACCAACTCTATCATTGCCAGAGAACCATGGACGTGCTTTGTCGTCAGCAAAAGGGCTGGAATCTTGAGCCTCGGCACTACTACCAGCAGATACTATAGGAGGCTATAATAAACGAACGATCAGTTTCCGTACGGGTGGATCTGAACAGGTCAAAATCACGTACGTGCTGCTAGCCCATTCCCACTGTGCTTTCCGGCTCCTCAACGTTGACATTTCCCGTTGACATTTCCCTTCAGATCGCGGATGAGAAGAACCTCATCCCCCACTACTATCCAACCTGTCGCGACGCAGTGGAAGCTGGTGTGGACGTAGAGACCGATGGAGAGCTTCTTGAATCAAACAATAGGTTTCTCTGAATGTGAGGGTTAGCCCATGACTCTGGGACAAGACTAGAGGACGAGGAAGCCGCGTAGTAGGTGGCCGATACATTCTGCACATCACGTCCGGGCACAGAATACTCAAACGAGAGGTCTGGCAAACGGTTGTCGTCCTACAGGAGGGTCCGTCCATTCCAAAAAGAATCAGCGGGAGTATGAAGGTCGTTCGGGAGATTGTACTTGGAGCGGTATACAGTATTGGTAAAAAGTCAGAAGGAGGCAAAGGAGGCATCGTTAGGATCAGAAATGGAGCGTGACTCAAATGACTCACCTGCGCCAAATCACGTGGTTACCCAATCTCCCTCTTTCATCGTCCATGACAAGCGTTAAAGCTCAAGCAGTGAAAGACAAGGTGATTTTATTTTGAACCATCTATATTTTAGAATCTCATTCCACAGGGCAACCAATCCTTTAAAAACGGGGATTACCCATCTGCCATCGGTCATTACACTCAAGCTATACTCCAAGACTCGAAAGATTGGACCTTTCCTCTCAATAGAGCTGCCGCTTATCTCAAACTAGACAAATACGAAGATGCAGAAAGGGACTGTACTACCGTTTTGACGCTCAATAAATCCAACGTAAAAGCCTTGTTCAGACGTGCCCAGGCAAGAAGGGGATTGAGCAAATTGGATGAGGCTCAAAAAGGTGTGGTTATAGCTTTCATAGAACTCTTTCATTCTGTGAACGAATTTATAGATCTAGATCTTGCCGTCTCTATCGACCCATCCAATGACTTGGTCAAAACGGAGCTCAGTTCAATAAAAGATCAAATATGGAGGATATCCTCGCAGGAGGTGGTGCATCCAATGAGGAGACGTGTGCCTATCAAAATTATCGAGCCTTCATCAAGCTCATTGGCTGCGGATTCACCGTCACCCTTGCCAACAGCTACTCTGTCCTCCGGACCTGCTTCTCCTTCCAGCCTGCCCGAGCCTGTGTCATTGCCCACGTTTACATCTACTAATCCATCTGCACAACATGATAATGCACCGAAACCTCTCTCTTCGTCGTCGTCGCCATCCTCGCCATCATCATTGCCTTCGTCCACATCACACTCAATAGCCACGTCGGCATCCCAATCCCAAGATCCCGCTCAACCTCAGTCACAATCCTTCCAACAAGCCAAACGTGTTCGCTCTGAAAACGCATCCAAAGTCAGTCGCGTAGGTGGAGGAATATTTCGCGCTTCAGGGAAGAGTACGATTTTCCCTACCCGATCGGTTGGAACAGGCACGGAGACGACGACAGCAGCAGACAACATCGATGGTGGCAGGTCGTCTCGGATAGAAGAACAAGAAGGACAGGTCGCAGGAGATGACGGAGGCGTGCATTGGGCCGCGGATGTCACTTTAGGAACAAAGACAATGTCGTTGTTCGACTTTGCGAGGGGCTGGGATAAATTGGTGAAGGAAGGGGATGGGAAAGGAAACGTGGAAAAGAGGTTTAGGTATATCATGGTAAGTTTTTTCTGTTTCGAAGTTCTGTCCTTCGGTGCCCTACCATTCCGCTTTAACCTCCGTTTCTCCATTCTTCCATTTTTTTTTCTGTTCATGTCGGTTTCGTTTTTGTTACTCCCTCCCTCCTGCCTGTTTTTCTTCTTCTTTCCTTCCTCTGCCTTTTAATTTCTGAACTGACGTGTTCCAATACCAGGCAATTGAACCTTCCTCGTACCCGACCATGTTCCAAAACTCGTTGGAGCCTCAGATACTCACGGATATGTTCAGAACGTTCTCGGCCGTTTTGGATGAGATGAAGGGGGCAAACGGGGCCCAGTCTGACGTTAGTGACGTGGTACAGCTGGTGGTGTCGATGATAGGTACCGCCTTGCGTAATCTAACGCGTGTGAGGAGGATAAAGACTGTAGTGATGTTTCTGGGAAGGGGGGAGAGGGAGATGATGAGGGGCGTTGTTCGGCGCGTGTTTGAGCCTAGGAATGGGGACGGAGATGGAGGGGACAAAGAGGCGAGGGATGTATGGATGAGTATGCTCCAGTAAAATCGATTCACCAATACAAAAATATATGTATCCTCGCTTATTTTCGCTTCAAACTTCGCGAATTTCATAAAGCTGAACAATTACAGGGGTCAAACGTCATCCCTTCAGAGAGCTGGTCACCGAGCTACGCAGAACAAAACAAAACAAGAGATCGATATGGGAATACCTGTACAGTTTCGAGCAACTACATATGTACATTTGACAGATTTCATAGCGGGATTGATAGTACAAGATAACGGAGACAGCCAGAGCTACAGCGGCCAAAATGGTAGGATAAACCTGGCCGGCAGTCGGAGTCAAGCTCATCGAACCGCTAGACTTGTCCCACTTGACATCTTCAAACTTGGCCACGACATGTTCAGTCGAACCACCTCCACCGCCGGCACTGACCCTGAAACCGAAAATGCTCATGTTCCCTCCGGTAGACTCGACCTCTTCGTAGATGCTGTTGACCTCATCTCGCATTTCGGAAGCAAAGTCGAGCTTGAGTTCGACGTCGTAGCCTACAAGTACAGAGGAAATTTTAGCGAATTTGGAGCTAAGGACGTCCGGGGCTCCGGGAAGACGATTAGGGAACAAAGTCTTGATGTTGGGGACATCCTTAGACGTGGCGGGATTCGTTATCCGGAATGAACGGTGATTGAAGCATTGAAGGGGGGTTCAGAGTGCGCTCTTCCGTCGTGTGGTTGTGATAAACCTCTGCCCAGAAGAACGGCCAGAAACCGACTCCTCCTCCACCACGAACTTCCTTAAAACCGTAATCATCCCAGGTCGTACTCCTTCCTTGGTTGATATCAATCGTGATCACTTGGTCTCGGGTAGCGCCGTGTCCGGACGCAGTGATCCAGGCCTGTAGAGTGCTGGTATAAGTCTGGATCGTGTATGCCGGTACGAGGGAGAGTGATTGCCTGATGTCACTTTCCGGAGGCTTGACTCCGCTATTGGCGTACTGGGTGGCAGTGGCAATCAAGTCTGGATCATCGATCATGCCACTCTGGTTATAACTGAAATTTTGCTTGAGGGTTAACAAACGATTTTGGTAGGGAGTGAGGGAGAGGCTTACCCAGGCAAGGGGGCCGATCCATTGAACGCATTCGTAATGTTTGTGATATATCCCGAGAGAGAGGCCGCATCAGGACCATAGTATGCCTGCATCGCCGAGAAGAGTTCGGTTTGGGTTGATGCATCAAGAGGCGGATAGTTGCCTGCGGCTATCCATCCCCAGAAGTCGAGATTGGGGTACAGCTCCCTGATTTGGATCCATTGTTGCTGCGCTTGCCCAAGTACAACAAAGTAATTGGAGGTTGCAGCTGTGGCAGCGTCACGAGCCCTGTTCATTCTGTCGACGATATGTTGAGAAGGATTACCGCCCTGGACAAAGTCATTAGAACGCAAAGAGCCGCGGGAAAATTACATTTCTTACCGCTTTAACCTAATCAATATAACTACGATGAGGAGTGAACGTGAACAAAGCGCGTCGGGAGAAGTAGCAAAAAAGGACACATACCTCCGCAATTGCTGAGGTAGCGGAGATGGCGGATGGCAGAATGATACCACGGCCTCTGCGCCAGATAATAAACCGTACATAGCCGTCCTGGGTATTTTGGGTCAACATTTTCCAGTAGATTGAGGTGGTCATTGAAAGGGAGGCTTCTCGTGTTACATCCAAATTGAAATACTGTAGTGAGATGTAGGGAGGCAACGGTCACGGTCACAGAGGCCTTGTTGCGTCGCCAGAACACCGTGACGTCACGGTGAATTTTGGGTTGGTTGCCTAAGTTGCGAGCGTGACATCCAAAAATCAAAAAAAAAATCGAAAAATGTCCATTAAAAATTTTGTGCTATGTGCTACGTGTGCTACATTAATCTGACGCAAGAATAGGTAAGGATCTAGTAGTAGACCACATCTCACCACTGTTATTGTAAGCCCACATGTCTTCTCCTACTTCTGCACTGGTCAAACCATCCTCGCTCTCTGCAGAGCCGCTGAATGTTGCATTTACAACGTCTTCAAATGGGATATCAGTATCATCATCAAAATCAACGTGCCTGTCTGTATCTGCCTCGATCGCAGATTCGTCAGCAAGGCCAAAAACTTTACCACATCGAGCAGAGATCTCTTCATGAAGGGTCTTATCTATTTTCAAATAACCATTGAGCGCCCTGTGAGACTGTTTGCTTGTAAGGCTGGCTATGGAAAGATTTTGATTCTTCACGGTTGTAGAATTTGCCCAGGCCTGTTGTATACAACGTTAGTGAGTGCTTGAGGCTCAATAATTGAAAAATACCTTTTTTATGAGGTCTCGCCCATCTGGTCCCTGCATGAACTTGTATGCGCTGACAAGCGGGGCTACTGAAGCATCACAAAGTTTTGGTATCGAGGTTGTGATCCGGATGTCTTCTGGGCTTGCTCCAGCCAAGAGCTGCTGTTGATGCTCCTTGGCCATCCAATCAAAGAGGGCGGCCTTGATACGATGTTTAAGAGGACGTTGGATACCAACGTCAGCAGGCTGATATTTGCCAGTACAGTTTCCAGGCACATAGATGAGGATGATGTTTGGGTATTCAGTAAAAACAAACATGCGGAAAGGTTCGCTGATGTGCACCGGGTAAACGTCAATGTATAAAATGGCCTTCTGATCTTTGTCAAGACCATCCCGTTCGATAACTGACTGGATGTATGGAACTAAGATTTTTCTAATCCATTCCTTCATTGTCTTCAGAGTGCTGAAATGACTGCGAGGGCTTGTTGCACTTGCGGCAACTGTGAAGTGAAAGCCTTCGGCAAGAGCTTCATCCATTCCAACAGCAGAGGGCTTCGGTAGCGAATTATCTGTTTTCCCTGACCAAACACATTGGATAGGAAGGATCTCGCCGGTCGGTGTGCTGGCGACAAGAATTGTAAAGGCACGTTTCTCATCCTTTGCTACAAGGTCAACCTGCTTATCTCCCCTCGCATGATAGGTTTTTGTAGCATTAGGCAGGACATAGATGCCTTGTTGATCGACGTTGATAACAAGATCAGGAGGAATATCCTCCCATTTCATGCAATACACCAGCCGAAAGTAAGTCCGCTCGCAAAGATCATCTGCATCAGCAGGAAGATGAGCCGCTGCTCTGGTCCCTGCGCGCACAGTCCAATTCATGACAGATTGTAGGAATGAACGCACAAATGACTCTGTACACTGAAAATGCTTGGTTAGAGCCTCGGGGTGCTTTCCCTGTATCAATCCTAGCATGATAGAGCGTGCCAGTGTTGTGTTCACTACCAAACCTGAGGTACAAAGGGATTGCAGAGTCTCCTGGATCTCTTGGACAAGGGCCGGATATTTGGTGAGTGCTCCGGATCGACCTGATCCGGTTAGTTCATGGTGATTTGCAATCTTTTTCTGTGTTCGCTCTGACCACTGATTTCGATCCTTAGCTACCCACTTGTGGACTGTCCCGCGATGAAGGTGGCTATAGAGCTCGGGCTGATCACGCTGGAGAATTTTGACAGCTTCGGAAGCCTTCCAATGTGCTTTTTGCATCGCCGAGTTGATTCCTGGCCAGAGAAATGGATGGAACCAGTTTGTACGAGTTGCCTTTGCTTGTTTTGCCCCGCCCAAGGTACCATTCCTTGATTCTCGCCAAGTCTCATAACCAGCCCGCGAAACTGCAGCAACTTGTGTTGAAGCTGCAGGATGAGAATCCCCTTCTGCATCAGATTCGCACTGGCTGTCATCAGACTTGGCTTCCTTTCCTGCTCTAAGCCTGTCCCGATGCCTCCGCTGACAATCTCGAGCTAACTTCCTTTCTCTCTCCTTCTTCTGAGCCTGTTCAGCCGCTACTCTGGCTTCAGCCTCAGCCTGCCGCTCATTATTCTTCCAAATACTCTGCTGGCGAGCTTCCTCCTTTTCTTCTTCGGTTTGCAAATCCTTGGTAAATGTAAGTTTTGACTGCTTTAATTTGAGTGGTAGAAAAACAGGTCGAGTTGTAGGTTGGGGACTCGGAGGTATTGGAGTCAGTGGTGGAGCAGGGGCGGATAATGGTTTGGGCTCCTGAAGTGAGAGAACTGATTGCGATGCAGATGATTCCAGAGTTGGAGTTGGGAGACTCGGACAGTGATCTGTTTTTGATTTTTTGGAAGGGATGGCATAAGACATGTTGCTGACCGAAGGACCTGCCTTCCGCTTTGAGATCTTTGGTGAAGCATCCTTGGCAGCTTTGATGAGACGGTTTAACCAGGCGTCTTCGAATGCACTGCGTTCGCCATCGCTCATTTTCTTTATGGCACCTTTCAACATTTTCACCATGTCCTCCAAGCGTGCGCCCCTCTCTGTATACCGAATGATACCACCTCTATTTTGACCAAGACAGATTTCTAGGCTTTGAGAGACAGCACCAAATGGACCCCGCTCTTCAAGATCTTCATCAGACAGGCCAAAATGGTAGGAAGACCATCAGCAAAACAGGTGTGCGCTGAACAGTGCTGGACAGCGCCTGACAGAGCCCACAGAGCCCACAGCAGCCCACAGCGCCGACAGCACTGACAGTGGACAGCGCTATTCAAAGCTGTTGTGTCGTTGCCATGGAAATTTGAATAGCAACTGAATTGAGCGCTGTAGGGACTGAATTGCATGCTGTCCAGCAACAATTCATTGCTGTCCAGCACACCCAGGTTTTGCTGATGACAAATGAGCCGGTGGATCAAGTGGTAGTGACTCTGGGAGATTCTGCAATAGGGACCGAAGATGCTCGACTCGTTCAATCAGATGCTGTGATGGTCCTGTGGCGGGTTTGGATGGGTGAACCTTTTTTGGAGGCATCAGTAATGATTGTAACTGATCGGTATAAGATTTTGAATGAAGTAGAGCTTAGGTGACACAAAAAGGCACTCGATCGTGAAGAATATTATCAAGCATTTATTGTTAGACAACTGTAAATGACAGAAATAATAAACAATGTATGATCTAGTACTGGTTGCCTCTTTTCGCCCATGTCACGCTGAATAGAGGCCTCGTTGCCTAACCTGCGACCGTGATGGTCACGTGACCGTTGCCTCCCTACATCTCACTACAGTAGGAAATTTTTTCTTTCGATTGGAGGTAAGTATGAAAAGAGATATATAAAAAACATAATCTCGGTCTTGTTCTTCATGAGGGCCGCACGCGGTAAGGGCCGAGCCTTTCATATACCGGTAAATTATATACTCGAGTATTACTTAGCCTGGTAACCAAGCCCTCGGAGGGTTGTCGTTGTTAAACAAGAAACTAACGAGGTTTCTTGTTTAAGCTGTCAACGCGTCAACCTTTTAGAGGGGACTGCTACAGGCCTAAGTATTACTGGAGGTAATATCTTCACACTATGGCGTGCATGTCTTGGGCGAGGTCGGGCTATCGCGCTTTAAGCGTGGCGTTTCGTTTTGGGCCAACCGCTACGCTAAGACAACGTGACTAGCGACGGTCCGATCCCGGCATTTCGGTCTAGACACAGACAATTAGACCAATTATTAGAATACAATGATTACCAAGATTGATACCATATATAGATAGAATTCCCTTATTAAGGTTAGAAATTTTCGCAAGGAGTCAAAGCTGACGAGGGTTCGGCAAAAAAAAAAAAATTGAGCGACTTGGAATTTAATACGACGCCAGCAGGATTCGAACCTGCGCCCTCAAAGAGGAACAGATTTCTAATCTGTCGCCGTAACCACTTGGCTATAGCGCCTTGATGAGAACACGTTTAAATGCATTATAGAATTATCAAGTGACGGGCTAGAAAGAGTGTTTACCACGCTGTCATAGATCTTCCATACGGTTATCATCTTCCATGCGGTTATCCGAAGTCCCAAGATCGTTTTTGTCCGGATGACCTTGTCCTCAGAAATGCTACATAAGGAGGACGTAGAAGTCAGGCCTGGTGCATCCGACGTTCCTCGGCAGGATGGCACTGTATCTGGCTTTGGCCGGTATCAGCTTGGTGTTAGATGGGGTTTCTGCTCAGACTTGGTGAGTCTGGCTTATCGTTTCGAGCACTGTATTCATACTGACTTTCTTTCCTTACAAGGTGTGGTAAAAACTACATGGTGACCGAACCAGTAACCAATCCAGGTTTGGCTTTTTAATGAGAAAAAAGACTCGACACTGAGTATATCTTTTGCAGGCGGCCAATTCCCCCAGTCCCTCACTTTAGATTCGCCCCATATCGCACTGCGATGCGCTCAAGCAGTCAAACCCTACTTGCCCGACGACGTTAATACTCACTCTACCGACCCCACCTTTGTCTCTGTTCTGGTCGACACTCCCGTAACCTTCACCACCATCTCCGGCGCTACCGCCCTCAGTCAAAAACAAGCTGCCAGCCTCAATGCTGATACTTCTTTGGCCGTGACGGTCCTCCTCGACGGTAAACCCCTCACCTCCGGCACAGTCCCTCTCAATGCGTCCAAGCATGCTTTGACGTTCTCCCTCTCGACTTTGGAGCCTCGAGTGCAGGCGCACAACTTGACTTGCTTGGGAGCGTTCAGCAACGACGCTGCTAACAATACCATAGTAACCGGATCGTCGCTCTTCACCTTCCTTCCTTCGAAACCGGATGGAATAGGAAGCGTGACAAAGATGGATATGCGTTCAGGAGCACTACTTGCGAAACCGCCTACGGGAGAGGATGGTCCCTATTCGAGGGTTTTCCCAATTGGGTTCTATACCCAGTATGATCCTTATCTCACCCATAACCTCTCTGTTCCGGGTGTGCTGAAAGAACAAGGGTAAACGTTTGCTTTGAGGGTCTATTTCGCTGAGTTTGTTCACTAATACCTTTTTTTTCTTTTTTTCTACAGTTTCACAGTTGTTCGTCCTTGTTTATTAATTGGTTTTTGAGGTCGGACCATATGACGCTGTATATTTCTCGTAGGTTCATCCGGTGCCAGATTTTGATAATATCACGGTTCTCGATGAGGTGTTGGATGCGATGCAGGAAGCAGGGTTATGGCTCATGTATGATATGAGATTGTGCGTGTCTCTTCGACACTCTCCTTCCCTCCTCCATGTGCTCCTGCGTCCCTCCCTCCTTCTCTCCCTCTCTTATTCTCCTCAAACCCTCTTACTTACTCTGATCTTTCCCCCTTCTTCTCTTCAGCACATACCAAAACACAACCTCCGTAACCTCCCAAGTAAACCACATCAAAGCCCGACCTAACCTCCTCCTTTGGTACACCGGCGACGAACCCGACGGAACCTCCGATCCTCTCAACGCAACCACTCTCTCCCGCAACCTCATCAACTCCCTCGACGGCGGAGACGGCAAAGGCGGAGCAGCCTATCATCCCGTTTCCCTAGTTCTGAACTGTGAAAACTATTTCTGGACAGAGTATTCGAACGGCGCGGATGTGATTATGCAGGATACGTATATGATTGGGAATAATGTCACTTTTTCGAGTCAGTGGGATACGGTTTGTACGGCTGATTATGGGGATTGTGGGTGAGTTTGGGGGGGTTTCTATTTTTTTAACTTCCTTTACTCTTTTACATCTTTCTTTTCATTTCGTTTTCACTCTTTGCTCCCTTTTTTCCCCTTCCTCTGAAACGTGGTTGTTCTCTGAAGGCTAATCACCTCTCTCTCTCTCTCCTCTCTTCCGCGCAGATGCGACAACTGCAAAGGGAACTTCCAAGATATATCTACTCGAATGGACGAGTTCGCACAGCGATCATTCATTGACGGCTGGGAGCTGGAAAAAGTCATATGGGCAGTTCCGCAAGGGTTTGGAAATGAGACGTACGTTTTGAGAATCTATTCCGTAATTCTTCTGATGGCTGATTCTTTGGGGCGGCTTTTTCTTTATGTGGTTATAGGTATTGGACGAGGTATCCTACCGGAGAAGAGTGGGTCGTTCAGAGTGTTGTTGGGATTAACCATGGAGGGTTAGGTGGGTGTACACGCCCGTATATATCACTTTTTTTCCCCTTAAACTGAAAATTTTTTCTCTTTCCAAGGTGTCGTATCATGGGACGATCCAACTCCGGATGACATCAAACAGTCCGCATCTGAACTCTCCAGAGCTCTCACCTCTGGTTCTTCGCCCCTGGCGTCCTTCATCCTCGACCCCTCTTCGACGTTCAGACAGGTGACGACGAACGCAGGGGTCGATGTTGGGATGTGGACGCTCCAGGGAAAGACGCTGGTGCTTGCTGCGAATACGAGGTATACGAATGGGACGGTCGATTTGAACAAGGATTTAGGGTTGATCAGCGGTGGTCCTGTTATGGTGAAGGAGATATTTTGTACTGGGGCGTGTACTGTCCTTCAGGGAGGCAGTACTAGTATTGCGTTTGGAAGTGTTGCGTCGGGAGGGTTCATTCTGTGATGGCTTGTTAAAGCTGCGACTCCCTGTTCCCCTTCTTTTTTTCTACGAATTGGGACATTTATGATGATCACTACTGAATGCGGCGTTGAGGGCTCGAGGGTCTAGATCTGTTACGCAACGGTGTTTCAGAGATCCGAGAGGCGTGAATGAATGGCGTTCACTTGTTTCGACTTGTTTCGACACTGGGGTTACAGCAAAAGTCCGTTTGAGTAAGTATTTCTATGATGACAATCTCGGCAAGAATAGATTCCAGGTGATCCCCAGAAAATATTGAGAAATTCGTAATGTTTTTGTTCGCGTGCGCGTCGCTGTAGATCACAAGCTATCTACCAAATTTGGATAACACGCTCCTCTTGCCTCTATCTCACCAGAATGGTCAATTGTTGTATTAGCTCAGACCTTAAAGAATGTGCCTTGAGGCCCTGGAACTCTGGATGGGATCGCTCGGATATCTGCAGCGCAAGCACACTTGGAATTTTGCAAGCCAGCAATGGGTGACCGGTGAGTAAACGTCGCACCCTGGGCCTTGCACGTGCAACCTGTAGCAGAGACGAGTCGAAACTTGGGCACCATGACGGTCGTACGGTACCTTGAAACACCAGGCCTCTGGAAACCGTCCGGCTTTTTTTGGCCGCCACCGTCATCAAATTTGTGTACGATCACCATGCGGGCTTTGAAGCCCGCTTGATAATGGATATTGAGCTTTCTAGGGGTAACTTTTATCATAGGCTTGGAATTGTAGTAAATACAGTCGAACCTCTTATAAAGCATACCCCATATAGGCATACTCTCTTATATATCATACCTTTTCAGTGGAACCGACTCCGTTCGCGGGTAATTTGACCAAAAAGTGCATACTCCCCCAATAAGGCATAAGTCGTACGATATTTGGAGGGTTCCCCCCGCCAAAATTTTATCAAAAGGGCATACTCAATGCTGAGAAGTTCGTACTGTACTGCTCACTTCTTGAAGTCATATGATTTTGTACTTGCTTTTTCGACTGTTATTGCTCCAGAGGTATACTCAGAATATGGATGACGGTTCCGCTCATAATCTAGAACATATTCTGGGGACATTTGGTTGTGCAACTCGTCTGGAGGAGATGAAATCTCTAGTAGGCTCATCAATTACTGACTATCTCTCTAAAAAGTAGAATACCATTGCTGCGCTGCTTAATATTGTGTCTTTAGCTTCAAATTCATCATATTTACGCCCTGAAAGCCTTTTTAAGCCGTGAAAATAAATCTCTCCCTATATGCATACTCTCTCATAAGGCATACTTTTTGGTTGCTACCGAGGGGTATGCCTTATAAGAGGTTCGACTGTACCAGCTTGAGTGGGCAAAGACTACAAGTGGAGGTGATCCCACAGAGGGCTCGGCATTGATTGGGGAAACACCCAGCACTGTTATCTAGCGGCGCTAGAGTATGATCTATCTTTACTTACATAACGCATCCTTTGAAATTGTTGATTTGAGCATGAGCAAAACAACCGGACGCTGTGTCCAAGGTCGTTTCATCCGGGCCTTTATTATTTATGACCCTGTTCTCAGAAAAGCTACATAAGGAAGACACCAGTCCCTGATGCTTCATACTTTCTTCAACTTTCTTCAACAGGATGGCACTCTATCTGGCTTTGGTCGGTATCGGTTTCGTGTACAATGGGGTTTCTGCTCAGACTTGGTAAATCTGGCTTATCGTTTCGAGTACTGTATTCATGCTAACTTTTTTCCTTGCAAGGTGTGGCAAAAATTACATGGCGACCGAACCAGTAACCAATCCAGGTTTGGCTTTTCAACTCGGACAAAAAAGAGTTGACCTTAGTATATCTTTTGCAGGCGGCCAATTTCCCCAGTCCCTCACTTTAGATTCGCCCCATATCGCACTCCGATGCGCTCAAGCAGTCAAACCTTACTTGCCCGACGACGTCAATACTCACTCTTCCGACCCCACCTTTGTCTCGATTCTGGTCGATACTCCCGTAACCTTCACCACCATCTCCGGCGCTACCGCCCTCAGCCAACAACAAATTTCTAGCCTCAATGCTAATACCTCCTTGGCTGTAATGGTTCTCCTTGACGGTAAACCCCTCACCTCCGGCACAGTCCCTCTCAATGCGTCCAAGCATGCTTTGACGTTCTCCCTCTCGACTTTGGAGCCTCGAGTGCAGGCGCACAACTTGACTTGCTTGGGAGCGTTCAGCAACGACGCTGCTAACAATACCATAGTAAATGGATCGTCGCTCTTCACCTTCCTTCCCTCGAAACCGGATGGAATAGGAAGCGTGACAAAGATGGATATGCGTTCAGGAGCACTACTTGCGAAACCGCCTACGGGAGAGGATGGTCCCTATTCGAGGGTTTTCCCAATTGGGTTCTATACCCAGTATGATCCTTATCTCACCCAAAACCTCTCTCTTCTGGGTGTGCTGAAAGAACAAGGGTAAACGTTTACTTTGAGGTTATATTTCGCCGAGTTTGCTCACTAACACTTTTTTTTCTGTTTTCCTCCAGATTCACAGTCGTAAGTCCTTGTTTAATAGTTGGTTTTTGAGGTCGGACCATATGACGCTGTACATTTTTACCACTCTTAGGTTCATCCGATACCAAATTTCGATAATATCACCGCTCTTGATGAGGTGTTGGATGCGATGCAGGAAGCAGGGCTATGGCTCATGTATGATATGAGATAGTGCGTGTCTCTTTGACCCTCTCATTCTCTCTTCCTGTGCTCCTGCGTTGCTTCTTCCTTCTTCTCTTCCTCTCTTATTCTCCTCAAGCCCCTCTTACCTACTCTGATCTCTCCTTCTCCTTCTCTCCTAGCACATACCAAAACGCAACCTCCGTAACCTCTCAAGTAAACCACATCAAAGCCCGACCTAACCTCCTCCTTTGGTACACCGGCGACGAACCCGACGGAACCTCCGATCCTCTCAACGCAACCACTCTCTCCCGCAACCTCATCAACTCCCTCGACGGTGGAGACGGCAATGGCGGAGCAGCCTATCATCCCGTTTCCCTAGTTCTGAACTGTGAAAACTACTTCTGGACAGAGTATTCGAACGGCGCGGATGTGATTATGCAGGATACGTACATGATTGGGAATAATGTCACTTTTTCGAATCAGTACGATACGGTTTGTACGACTGATTATGGGTGTTGTGGGTGAGTCGGGGGTTCCCAACTTTCTCTTTCCCTTCTTCCTGTTCATTTCGTTTCATTGTCTGCTCCCTTTTTTTCAAACGTGGTTGTCTTTGAAGCTAATCATCTCTCTCCCTCCGCGCAGATGCGACAACTGCAAAGGGAACTTCCAAGATATATCTACTCGAATGGACGAGTTTGCACAGAGATCGTTCATTGACGGCTGGGAGCTTGAAAAGGTCATTTGGACGGTCCCGCAAGGGTTTGGAAATGATACGTACGTTTTGAGAATCTATTCTGCAATTCTTCTGATCGCTGATTCCTTCTTTCTTGGGGGGGGGGGGCGCTTTTTTCTTTCTGTGGTTGTAGGTTTTGGCCGAGGAATCCTACCGGAGAAGAGTGGGTCGTTCAGAGTGTTGTTGGGATCAATCATGGAGGGCTAGGTGGGTGTACACGCCCGTATATATCACCTTTTTTTTTCCTCTTATACTAAATTTTTTTTCCCTTTTCAAGGTGTCGTATCATGGGACGATCCAACTCCGGATGACATCAAACAGTCCGCATCTGAACTTTCCAGAGCTCTCACCTCTGGTTCTTCGCCCCTGGCGTCCTTCATCCTCGACCCCTCTTCGACGTTCAGACAGGTGACGACGAGCGCAGGGGTCGATGTTGGGCTGTGGACGCTTCAGGGAAAGACGCTGGTGCTTGCTGCGAATACGAGGTATACGAATGGGACGGTCGATTTGAACAAGGATTTAGCGTTGATCAGCGGTGGTCCTGTTACGGTGAAGGAGATATTTTGTACCGGGGCGTGCACTATTCTTCAGGGAGGCAGTACTAGTATTGCGTTTGGAAGTGTTGCGTCGGGAGGGTTCATTGTGTGATGGCTTGTCAAAGCGCCAGTCTTTGTTTTTCTTTTTCTACAATTCGGACATTTAAATAAATTTATCATGAATGAAAAGAAAAAGCTACTACTGAATGCGGCGTTGAAACTTTGAGGGATTAAAGCTTCACTTTGATCAAAACTTGACCTCAGCCGACGGATTTTTGACTGGGATTGAAGGTCTGTTAAGCAATAATTTTGTTACGCAACGAAGATCTGAGATGCGTGAATGGCGTTCATTGGTTTCGAAACTAGGGTTACAACCAAAGTCCGTTTGAGTAAGTATTTCTATAATAGCAATTTCCTCCACCGTAAGAATAAATTGATAGGAAAAGTGATACATCCACAATTATATGATTCCGGTTAAGACTCGAGAGCACAAGCTGCATAGAAAATTCCTCAGAAGGGACATGGACCGCTTTAGCTTTGGATCGGAACATACCATGAATACATAATAGACAAAAAAAACACCGCCCAGTTCCCATCGAGCAACTGCCGGACTTCGCAGTCTTCATCATGGGGCTTAGGCCTGAACTTTCATCGGAGGATGAGACTGCGGCTGAGTTTGGCCACTACCGAGTAATGGTCTCCGCTCTGCAGCTAATGTTGATTGACCTTGACGAGCATGGACATCCGATTCCTCGTCCTCGTCCTGCTGGTCTTCTAGATCCCGCGTTTTCTGATTCTTCCGGAAGGAACATCCGCAGGAGCAGCTACAGCATCGTTGCCAGCGAAAACATCGAGGATGACCTGTGGTTTGTTTTTTGTTAACAACAAAAAAAAGAGTATAAACGATTGTAATCTTACGCACTGATAGAAGAGAAATCGAAACATGCTCCAGCTAGGACTTCACAGTATGCGGCAATGCATACCCCACAGATATCGTCGCTGCCAGTCATTTATTTGCCTGTTTGCGCTGACGGTTTTGAGATTCAGGTCAAAGTTAATTCGCAATGTACTCGTTAACCTGAAGGTTATAGAGGTATTCGTCTGATAATTGACTGCCGTCGTCGTCGTTGTTGTTCAAGCGCGATTAGCTGGATTGGGTATCTGCACTCGAGTTGTTTGGCCTGCCGAATATCACGACTAGCGCTCTTTCCCTTCTCCCTTATAGTACCCGGCGGTTGAGGTATACCTGTGAGTTTCTCATTTTTATTCAACCGAATCACCTGTTGAACGAGAATCAGGACATCCTCACTGACTTGATATCACTCGAATAGCACCAGGGTCCGGAGTTCCACTGGTACCTCACTCCGGACTTTTGAAGCCTGGAATATACTGCATGGGAACCAAATCGGCTTTTCTGGAAAATGCCCTGGCTCCTTCGTGGAGAAGTCCAAATTTGAAAGCGGGAGGATACATACGACATTAGTGGGACAAAATTGCGCCATTTCATGGACGAACGACGATATTCGAGAATTTGGGTGGGGCCGGCAACTTGATAGCTGGTAACCTAGAACTGAAAGGTTAAATCGATACCTTTCATAAGCCCCCGACTAATGGTGGACCTCCAGGTGCTAGAGAGCGCTTCTCATGTTCCTGAAAGTCCAGACGGGGATCGAAGCATTACCGACGACAAGAGAACTTCCGATTCTCAACACCTCGGCGACCACTCTTACGCCCTCGACGATACAACTGGAACGAGAACTGGAACATCTGCCCTCTCGGATAACCCTTTCTTCATTCCTCATTTATCCTATACACGCGAGGAAGAAGCCAAAGTCATCCGAACGCTGGATACTAGACTCTTTCCATGGATTCTCCTCACCACCTTCGTGCTAAACATGGACCGGACGAATCTATCCAACGCAATTTCTGACAACCTTCCTGCCGACTTGGGGTTCACGACCGATACTGTCAATGTTGGAACGGCGGCTTATTCGGTCTTGTTCAGTTTTGCATGTTTGAATGGGGCAGTCGTATGCAAGATTGTTCATCCTGCCAGATGTAGGTCGAGTCAAGTTTCTTTCACCTTTCATTCTTTTTCATTCTTTTTTCATTCTTTCAGGGATCCCGTTTTCCATGTTCTGCTGGGGTCTTGTCACTATGTCCCATGCGTTAATGAAGGATAAAGGCAGTTACTTGACTGGTATGTGTGGATTCGTGGCCGTCGTTGCAAATCTAACCTGCTCTTCCCTCTCTCTCTCTCCTCTCCATCTAGTTCGCTGCAGTAGGTTTCCAAGTTCTTATCCTGCCAGATTTCTTACCTTTTCCCAATTTAGTGATTGCCATAACGGAAGGGGGAGTTATTCCTGCGACACTTATCTATCTAGGCTCCTTTTATCGTGGTACAGAACTTGCCACTCGCCTCGCTTGGTTTTGGGGCGTACAGACCATTGCAAGCGCTGTGAGCGGCTTGATGGCCAGTGGACTCCTACAGCTGCGTGGTGTATCGGGTTTGGAAGGTTGGAAGTGGCTGTTCTTGGTCGACGGTATTATCACTGTCGTTGTTGCGGTTCTGACCTGGAAAGTACTCTGTTCTCTGAACGTCGAACGTCTATTGAATGAATAACATCCTCTGACAACAGGTTCTACCTTCCTCGAAACGCTACTCGTACGAAAGGCGGTATTCGTGGGTGGAAATCATGGTTCACTGAAAGAGAAATCCGAATTGCTGTCACGCGCATTGTTCGTGATGATCCTTCGAAGCGTGTTTATGAGCAAGTCGTTTTTGCCAGAAATCGGTTTCTTTCCGTTACTAAATCCGAATTCGTCTGCAGGCAATATGTCCATTGGAAAGATGTCAAGGAAACTTACACCGATCTTGGACTATGGGGACATTTTCTCATCACCGCTTTCTCGCTCACTCCCACCAGTCCACTTCAGATTTGTAGGTGCTTTCCCTCTTCCGCATTGTTTCCTCTCCCAGCCGACTCACGTTTTCTCAGATCTCCCCTCCGTCATCAAATCGTTCGACTTTTCCCTTTTTGCAGCCAACGCTCTCACCGCTCCTCCATATGTCTTGCAATGCTGCACTACGGTCCTGGTAATATGGCACTCGGATAAGCTCCGCGAACGTGGCTTTCATGGAGCATTCGGATGTTCGTTATTTCTTTCTACTTCCGTTTGTAAACGCTCATATTAAAAGTGCGATAATTCAGCGGCCTGGCAGCTTGTCGGATGGATCCTTCTTCGTTTCCTTCCATCGGATGCAAGCAAAGGTGTCAAGTAAGAGAGTCATATATTACATTGTGGAGTTATGATCATTCCTTCGTTCTTCGCGTAGATATTTTGCAGCACTTATTGTAGCGTGTTGGCCCTATAACCATCCTTTGAATATTGCCTGGATGTCCGAAAACACGGGGTGAGTTTGCTGTCTTTCAGCAAATTTACTTGAAGTCTAACTTTTGTGCGCAGGAGTATTGGGAAGCGAACGTTGGCATCGGGGAGTGTTATCTTTGCTGGTAACATATACGGAGGTCAGTCAGCTCTCTGCACCCCTTCATTTAATCGTCGTCAATTAACTCCGATCTATCTTCCAGTTTGGGCATCACAAATTTATCAGACCAAGGATGCTCCAGACTATCGAACGGGAAATACTATCAATATCGTTTTCGCAGGCTGTGCTGTATGTCTATGGCTCATTCAAAAGTCGTACTACAAATACCGCAATCGGAGGAATGGAGAACGGTATGCGAAGTTGAGCGAGAATGAGAAACGGGGGGAAGAACTGGCGGCTGAAGCAAAAGGGAATCGAAGTTTAACATTTAAATTTACAACGTAGGAATAGTTAGAAAGCGTGTAATTGTATTTTTCTCTATGTTTCCCTCGAATTGATCGAGCTTGACAGATACTTTCAGCTGTCGATTGCGCCCTTCTATCCAGAATAGGGAATGTCAAAGCTGAACTTATCATCAAATTGGTCGGCTCATGCAATGCGGATATCGATGAGGTCAAATACCGGCCCATAGCTCTTTGTTCAAAACTTCAGATTGAGCCTTTCTCTTTCTCTTTATGAATTTATGCGTATCGCTTGACACTTTGGGAAGTGTGCGGTTTGATGCCGACAATGACGTGAGTTCGCGCCATTCTGTCTCTAGTTGAATCTCTGCTCACGAAAGGGGAGCTAAGCTGAAAGTACAGTATAGAAACAAAATGAAGCTGCTCTTCGCCAACACTCTCCTGGTAGACGCTGAATGATGACCGTGAAAGAGTCGGCAATTTCAATAATTTGAGCGGTGGAGATACTTATGTTGACCTTCAATAGCTGCCATGTGAGTGCTATTTCATCAGGAGTGAACCAAACGGGGGCTAGGGTACCCTTTGAGAATTGAAAGCGGGAAGAGAACAGCAGTGAGAGGACATTGCGCAATCTGATCACTCGACGATGACATCGAAGAATCAAGAGGACCCAAATAGATAAATTCCAGGGTCTAATACATTTTCATCGGTATGGCGAGCCCCCACACACTCGCAGAGAATGGCCAAATGCCTAGTATCTATCCCTCAGAGGCCCTAGAAAAACGGCACAGCTTCGAAGAATCAAAGAGGATCCCCGAATCACTCCCAGATCAATCCTACGCGCTCGACGATGGAAGCGAAACCCCTACCTTCTCAGATAACCCCTTCTTCATACCGAATCTTGTCTATTCGCATGAAGAAGAGGTCAAAGTCATCCGAGCTCTGGACACCAGACTCTTTCCGTGGATTCTTCTTACCACCTTTGTGTTGAACATGGATCGGACGAATTTGTCAAATGCGATAACAGACAATCTACCTGCAGACTTGGGGTTCACAACGGATACGGTCAACCTTGGAACGGCTATCTATGCGGTTTTGTTCAGTTTAGCATGTTTGAATGGAGCGGTGGTATGCAAAATCGTACATCCTGCTAGATGTGAGTCGACATAGTGGCCTACGCTTGGACATCTCATTTCTGTGTACCAACAGGGATCCCTATTTTGATGTTTTTTTGGGGTCTTGTTACGATGTCGCATGCACTCATGAAGGATAGACAAGGTTATCTCACCGGTGCGTGTAAAAACTGCATTGTGGAAACTGCGAAGAGTCTTGACATGTTGATAACCTTTCAGTCCGAAGCAGTAGGTGCCGAAATTTGTTTTTCGACTCCTCCATTAACAACTTCTCCCTATGTAGTGATTGCCATAACCGAAGGCGGAGTCATTCCTGCGACACTTATCTATTTGGGCTCTTTTTACCGAGGTACGGAGCTCGCCACAAGGTTGGCGTGGTTTTGGGGAGTACAGACACTTGCAAGCGCAGTGAGTGGATTGATGGCAAGTGGACTACTGCAGTTACGTGGTGTTTCTGGGCTGGAGGGGTGGAAGTGGTTGTTCTTGGTTGACGGCATAATCACGGTCGCTGTCTCAATTCTTACATGGTGTGTACTCTCGGGGCAGCATCACCAGCGATACTACTAACCTTCTCAAGGTTTTATCTCCCCCGAAATGTTTCACGTACGAAGGGGGGAATTCGGGGGTGGAAGGCATGGTTCAGTGATAGGGAAGTCTATATCGCTGTTACGCGTATTGTCCGCGACGATCCTTCAAAGCGTGTCTACGAGTGCGTATTCCCTGAACAATCGGTTTCGTATTGATCGAGGTTTGACGGTTCCATATAGACAGCGTGTGCGTCGTAAAGATATCCAGGATGCTGTCACCGACCCCGGACTATGGGGACATCTAATTATTACTATGATCTCGCTCACGCCTACGAATCCGCTACAAATTTGTACGTTATATTTCCTTTATGTCCAGGCCACGTTATAATAATTGAGCGAACACAGATCTTCCATCCGTCATTAAATCCTTCAAATTTTCTGTCTTTGCAGCCAACGCC
This sequence comes from Collybiopsis confluens, assembly GCA_013368555.1. Lineage (NCBI taxonomy): Eukaryota > Fungi > Basidiomycota > Agaricomycetes > Agaricales > Omphalotaceae > Collybiopsis > Collybiopsis confluens. Next base: position 188,972 of record JAACJN010000064.1, on the reverse strand, counting down.
CTCACAGCTCCTCCTTACGTTTTACAATTTTTTACGTCAGTCCTACTCATTTGGCATTCGGATAAAGTTCGTGAACGCGGATTTCATGGAGTATTTGCAGGTCTGTTACTGTCTGGTTTACGATCAAAATTTAACATATACCCTGAACCTAGTAACGTGGCAGCTAGTTGGATGGATTCTACTCCGGTTTCTCCCATCTGACTCTGGCAAAGGCGTTAGGTAAATCCGTGTCTCGAACAGATGCGATGCATACACTAACTTCCATGACTCGGATTCATTAAGATATTTTGCTGCCTTCTTTGTGGCTGCTTGGCCCCAGTCACATCCTCTGAACATTGCATGGATGTCCGAAAACACTGGGCACGTAGTATTTTTGCATGAATGACTCACACTGATGATGATGCGTCTTACAGGAGCATTGGGAAGCGCACCCTGGCTTCTGGAAGCGTTATCTTTGCGGCCAACATATACGCAGGTCAGAGTGATATATAACTAAGCGTTCATATTTTGGCTCTGAGTTAACTTTCAGTTTGGGGGTCCCAGATTTATCAAGCGAAGGACGCACCCTTCTATCGCACGGGGAACACGATCAATATTGTGTTTGCTGCGATTGCGATTTGCTTTTTTCTCTTGCAGAAGTCGTATTACAAGTACCGAAACCGCCAAAACAGCGCAAAGTACTCAGAACTCAGTGATGCCGGCAAGCAACAGGAAGATGTAGCCGCGGAGGAGAAGGGAAATCGAAGTTTGACATTCAGATTTACAACTTGAGATTTTTTCGCGACAAGACCTTACTTATAAGTTTCTTATGGCTTACTTAGATCGGAGTCGCCCACTCCGGTTCAGGTCTTAAGCCCCACTGCACCAACCAGTCTGTGAACTTGTTAGCTATCTTTTGGTGGCCCGCAACGGTCGGGTGTTGATTGCTGAAATGCCTGTTATCCCGGTAAACACATATGAAATCAAGCTAGTCGCTCACTCAGGGAATACATCCTCCCAAGTCACCCAGCCTGTGGTATTCACAAGAAAGACTTGTTCATCTCCAGCTTTGTGCCTGAAGAATGTTAGGAAGTTCATGTCCTTGTCAACTGACGCTTGCTCACCTTTGTTCTACAATAATCTGATACTGCCCTTGGTAATACTGGCTGATACTTCCATCAGCACTTGGCCAGCCCCACTGTGCAATTATATTGGACGGTTAGCTGAGACGCCTACATGGAGAAGGTACTTACAGGTGTAAACACGAAGACCGGTTGGTGTGGATAAAGATTGCGAAGTCGAATCAAGAAGTTGGTGTACACCTGCACGATTGGGCAACTAAAACTCATCATAATAGAAAGAAGAAAAACCAACCTGGACAAATTCCGTATCGGACACATTCTGTGCAGCATCATTGGCCCTGGGTGATTGGATCAGCTTATTACTAGAAACGTCAATTGAAAGTCAAATCATCAAGATTACCCTATATGGATTACAACATGCGTAGGCGGTGGCTGATCCCTCTGAAAGTCCCATGGTGTTGTAAAATTGTGATCAGTTGTATAGAAGTATCCAGTATCTTCGGTCTGCTCGGTGTCAGTCTGGAATTGTGGTGTGTTGGAGCGGTCCACTTGCCTTAAAAAATTGAAATGACACTCCGTGCTCATTCCCAAACGACACGACGTCCTGTAACATGGAAGGAAAACCCAAATAAATATGGTAAACATAGTATGAGTGCGGTAGTAGCTCTGCTAGATATTACCGTTAAAGCAGCCCCAGGCTGAGCGTTGACATTGTGTTCTGCTCTGAACCGTTCTCCAGTGAGAAAAGGCCAAGCCTGATCGACTCCTTCTGGAAGAAATTGGCCCTTGGAAGCTTCGTTAAAGAATTTATCAACGAGATACTGATGAAACTTACTGCTGACAGTGAATCTCCTACAAATTGAAACGCCAATTTCAATGGTGTATACGGTAGAAGTTTTGCATCCTCGATGCAATCCCAAGTCAGCTCGAAGTTCGACTGAGAGAAAAAATGCATACACACCGAATTAAGCAGCACGCTCTCGAGATTGATTCGATTGTTTTGCCAACCCTCGACATTCAATCGGACAACCGAGGTGGACTTGCCTTCCGTTTGCTCGATATTCAATGCGGTCGGCCCTACAATATTGTTCAAACCTTGAGAAACGTTGATTGTGGTGAAACTGCCATAATCAAGTGAAACCCCGACAGAAGCCAGAGGTGCGGTCGTGTGAGGACCCAAATTTATTGACATTGTTTTCAGGTTTTGGACGTGCAACTTGAAACCGCCCTAAGCAATGATAAGTTTCAAACACATAATGGGGAATATTGGCAACGCACCACCAGGTTCCAGGTGATTCATCCCATCGGCCATGGAAATGAACAAGAGGGTCGTCATTTTGGATTACCAAACTTGAGCTCATGACGGTGTCACCCACGACAGAGTGAAAAACCGTGGCCATAAGAACATGGGTTACTATAATCCAGGATTTCATGGAAGAAGAAAATTTGTGGACATGGCTGCGAGTTTACAGTTATATATATAAATTTAAATGTCATACGGTAGCCCGTGGGGCCACTCGGGACCACTAGCTCAATTCGCCGGGAATACCCCGAAGATGGCCCTCGAAAACGGTCCTCAAATTTACTTCCCCACTGAAAAGTGCCCTTGACTGGTCATAAAATATGAATATATTTGGAGAATTTGAATGATCATGTACTCTTCTCAGGCTCGCCATTATCCTCACTTGACGAAGCAGAATCATCAGGTACGGGGGGTCCTCGATAACTTGATTTGCCATCTGAAACCTGGTGAGAAAATGCAACGATTGTTTGACATGAGGAATACTTACTAATGAGATACCAGATGGCACTGAATAATCCGAACCCTACAAATACAACCGAAGCGTAGTCTTTGAAGATTTAGCGACAGGCAGAGTTATAGAAGCGGAGGAAACGTACTCATTGAAGATTTGGTGACGGGAATGACCGCAGGCATGGAGAACAACACCATCTCAAAGATGACCCATAGGACCGCTACCGCATTAATGAAAAAACCCCATCTTCCCAAAGGATAAGGAGAATCCATCATTGCTTCACGCCCATTCAGCAAAGATATCAAGACGGGCATCGCATAGCTTGCTCCGAGACACATCACCCCGACGCCAACAAACGCGTTAAAAGCCGCGGTGGATCCCAGATATATAAGCCCAAGAAGGAGCTGGATTATGGTGGACAGCATGTATCCATTGAGAGGCACAGGCACACCCCGTACTATCTGTACGCGAGAAAAGAAGCCGTACATAGGAATGGCTTTATCCCGGGCGAAAGCCCAGGTGGAACGAGAGGCAGCGCAACAGATGGATATGGCGCAGAACATGCCGATCCCGAAAACTTATTGAGGATAGAAGAAAGCATCAAGCATCAGTTTAAGATTGGACAACAAGCTGACCCTGGAACTCTGTACTCACTGATTAACCACTGATCGGAGGATGCAGAGATATTAGTGGACAATGATCGGGCGAGAAAGTATATCAGACTCACTATCCCAAAACCCCCTCCTTTTGAGCCCATGATCATTTCAAACATGACGCCTAGTGGCTGCCCCCCGGGAACTATCATTATTCTCAGCAATGATCATTGATCAATGCATTCGAGACATAGAAAGGCGCACCTGCCAGCAATGTAGCGATGTCCGGAAGGGTGAAAAGAACCGGTGATAAGAAAAATATCCCAGTTAAAAAGCCGATTGGAATTGACCAGGTAATGGCTCGCGGAAGCTGTTGAGTGGGATTGTGAACTTCCTCGGCCATACTAGCGACTGCGTATGAATTATGTATCAGGGAGAGGGTATGAGAAAACGAGAAAGATTTTCATACTCATTCCAATCGCGGCGTAGGTATATGCTTCAAAATTCAACATAAGATCTTGAGATGAAATACGATATTGGGCTAGCTAAACATACCAGGCTATATAGCGTAGATAATCATATTATGTCAAGTTTCTGGGAGATAATGTTGAGGTACGACTCACTGGCAATAATCCTATAAAAAATGACCATCCGGGAGTCCAACCTGACGGCGAGGGGTCAAAATGACCAAGTGCAAAGGCAGCCGAATGACGTCCGACAGCTGCTTTGGCCGAAAGGCAAATAAGGATAACTGCACCGGAGTAGTCAGTACAAAATATTTCAAGAGGAATACTGCAATGAACGACACCTATTGTTCCAAGCAGAGTCCAAAAGGCGGATATGATCTGTAGAGCGGCATACAATGAGTGTAAATTCCTAGAGATCTCTTTCTAATCAAACTTCACGTCTATTGTTGGCAAAAGATCATTGAAAAAGACGCCAATAGCCGTAGAAGTGAAAAGAACGGCGAGAAATATCAAATCTATTGGTAATCTCCATGTCAGTAACGAAAGGGGCTCAAGACTGAACATAACGTACAAGTCTGCCAAGCAGTTGCTACCCATTCAGGGTGAAATATACTCACTCCTGCAACGAGGAGTTGTCCGGTTCCCTAAAGAGCAAACAATCGCTTAGACAGAGTAAATGAATGTATAAATTGATGACCGTACAAACGTCACAGAGAGACTGATCGTCCACACCCCTACCATTGTTAGCCATCCATTGATCCAACTGGCAAGCACACGATACTTGACAGATGCAAGCCTATAACACCAATAGTAGGCTCCGGCCGATGTAGGATATTTTGCACATATTTCCCCGATTGAGAGCGCAAGTGTCATCGTAAAGAGTGAAACTAGAACCCATCCTGAGATATAACCAGGCCAATTAGCGTAGAATCTACGCAAAAGCAAAGGCTGAAAACGTACCCCAAATAATTACTACCGGCCCTCCCCCAATAAGTCCCGTTGCAAATGGGGCGCCAAGACCGTAAGCTATAGAGCGGGCCCAGTGAGACTGTCAACAACAGACACACTCTAGATGGAGCTCAAAACGTACGAACGGCCAGGATAGCTTTATGAGAAAGGTGATAAACAAACTACATACGCGGGGTTCAAGAGAGAGCAGCATCGAAACATTTACCCAAAGTCACTGTTTAATCTTTAGAGGGCATTTCTATGTTGAACAATCGGGAAATGAGCTGCGTACTGAATAAAATATGCGCCAACCCTCGAGTCTGACCGCAGAGTCAACGATTTAAGTCTCAAATTCCTGAAGATGGATGGAACGCACGGACCCTTGTCATCTCTTGCTCATATCCCAGCCTTTGCAGACCTTTATCCGCGTCCATGTCGACCTCCGTTCGCTCGAGAGCTAGTTTTTCCATTGCTTTACACGCTCTATGGGAGATGGAAAGAAAAGTGGAACTGTTCTCTTCAAGAGCGGTCTGGAAACTTTGATATTATTCCATGGGAAATGAGAGTCACAAGACGACAAAATGTGTAGGTGGAGTGAATTACCTTGTCATTCGCACTGACATATCTATCTATCTACCTGAAATGGCATGTGCAGGGAATCAAATGATATCAACCCGGACCTCAGAAAGGAACGTCACCCCGCTGAAGGTAGTCGAAAATTCGTCTTGTAACGAGATGAAAGATGGCTAGGCTATACACAGCGTCCGACGCATAAGGGACAATGAGTCGAAAGAGAGAACGACAGGATAGATGTGATTACACATCATTGACTGGAGATCATTAACGTGGTATTCCAAACGGAAGGGGCAGCATAGTTGGTAGAAGAAGAAGAAAGACCGATTCAAGCTAATCCGCCGCTTCCTCCGGTAATTCGTGACTTGTCACGTGTCCACGGCTGCGGTTCTATCACCTGACAGCAATTTCAGAACTCTGAAAAGCATCTGTAACGTTTTTGGCCACATGAAAATACTGCTATATACGAGGGTCTGTCGTCAATTTACGGACGTTAGGAATACATCGCTAATTGAACTTACAGCCAACTGATCCTAAAATCGCCAGTGGACCCAAGGGTCGGGCTCGAACGAGCACTGAAAGATCGAGACTCTGCCGGTAGGTGCTCACTATTACATTGTTAGGCCAATATCTAATCTGTTCCCATATATCTAGTCATAAACGTCGCACTAAAACTGAGTCAGCTCCTCCAGGCCGACCATCTACACGCGCAGTGTTTGAAATCGCCCCCACTGTCCCCTCGACCCTTATGACACCCTTAGCGGCGCCACAGTCGCTGGACAACTTCCGCGTTCTTGAACAGAGCAACTTTGTGGCCCAAAACAGTACTGGTTCTTCTGAGCATTCTAAAAAGTAAAGCAACTTTCGTCCATACTGCAACGAGTAACTTCCGAGCGTTCGAAGCATGCAGCCAAACCTGTTTTAAGTATAGTACAAACGCCTCGAAAAACTTCATATTTCTAGTCTCCCAGTGTCTGGGACCAGGTGCTAAGAGGGCCATCGGGATAGCTGAACGGATTGCGCCCCGACACCTCCCTAACTCTCATCTTAAATTACGCCCTTAATCACACAGGAAAGTACTGTCATAAGATATGTGTATCGAGGAACAAGCAGGTTTATTAAATGCTCTTCTCGTGAACGCTCTCCCTGCTGGATGTGCCAAACTCATTCGGCACAGGAGGTCCTCTGTAATTATATCTACCATCTGAACCTCGTAAGTAAAGCATGACAATGGATTGTAGTCAAAAGTACTTACTGATGAGGTACCAGACTGCACTAATCATCCCGAACCCTACAAATACGACCGATGCATAATCTTCGAATCATTAGTGGCAGATAACATTACCAAAGAGGAGGAAACACACTCATTGAAGATTTGGTGACAGGTATAACGGCAGGCATAGAGAACAGCACTATCTCAAAAGTGACCCATAGAACCGCCACTGCATTGACGATAAAACCCCATCTTCCCAAAGGATAAGGAGAGTCTATCATTGCTTCACGTCCGTTTAGCAAAGATATCAAGACAGGCATTGCATAGCTTGCGCCAAGACACATTACCGCGACTCCAACGAATGCGTTGAAAGCCGCAGTAGACCCAAGATATATGAGCCCAAGAAGTAGCTGAATCGCGGTGGACAGGTGATATCCATTCACTGGTACAGGGAGACCTCGTACTATGCTGACACGAGAAAAGAAATTGTGCATAGGAATGGCTTTATCCCGAGCGAAAGCCCATGTGGCGCGAGAGGCAGCGCAACAAATGGAGATGGCGCAGAACATGCCTATCCCGAATACTTCCCGAAAGAGTTCATGAGCGCGAAAGAATGGCTCGGTGCAAGCAATTTTGAACTCACTGATCAGCCACTGATTGAGGGAGGGAGAGTGGTTAAGGCAAAGCCCGTCGAACTAGAACTAGTTCAGGTGACATACCATACCAAAACCCCCTCCTTTCGAACCCATAATCATTTCAAACATGACGCCGATGGGTTGCCCTCCTGGAACTATGATTATGTTCTATAAGTAATGGCATATTTAAAGGGGAGCAGCGCACGCGCCTGCCAGCAAAGTTGCAACATCCGGAAGTGTAAACAGAATCGGTAAAAGGAAAAACACCCCAGTCAAAAAGCCAATTGGAATTGACCAAGTAATGGCTCGTGGAAGCTGTCGAGTGGGGTCGTGGACTTCCTCGGCCATACTAGCAACTATTACGGACAAGTCTTCACTAAAGAAAATTCAGCCCGAGAAGGGAAAGCCGCACTCATTCCAATAGCAGAAAAAGTGTATGCTGAGAGATGTTAGTTTTACGCGTAGCTGGAATTACAGCTAGTTAAATGCACCTTGCTGGGAGAAATAACATTCAAACGTCCGATTTGACGAAATTGGCAAGTAAGACTCACCGGGAGAAGTCCTATGAAAAACGACCATCCTGGAGTCCAACCAGATGGTGAAGGATCAAAGTGACCGAGGGCAAAAGCAGCTGAATGGCGTCCCACAGCAGCTTTTGCAGAAACACAAATAAGAATGACTAGAGCCAGATTTACAATTAAGCGAACGGGTCGGCGAGAAGCATGGCTTGAGCATACTTAGCGTTCCAAGTAGGGTCCAGCAGGCGGAGATGATCTAGGACAGATAGAGCATACGCTGAGAAAAAGAATAATTTGTCTATAGTATGAACCCCACATCAATCAATGGCAAGAGTTCACTGAAAAAGATGCCAATCGCCGTCGAAAAGAAAAGCACGGCGAGGAAGATCAGATCTAGTATGTTTTATAATGTTAGCAGTGAAACATGCAAGTCGACAGCCTTTAATGAAAAAGGAACGTACACGTCTGCCAGGTCGTTGCAACCCATTCTGGGTGGAATATACTTACTCCTGCAACAAGCAGTTGCCCGGTTCCCTGTCAGCAAGCCGTTTAAGCAGAAGTCATGAGTTTAAATCAAATTAACACTCTTACAAAGGTCACAGAGAGACTTATTGTCCACACTCCGACCATGGTGAGCCAACCATTGATCCAGCTTGTGAGCAAGCGATACCGGGGAGAGGAAAGCCTATAGCACCAATAGTACGCGCCTGCCGAAGTTGGATACTTGGCACAAATCTCTGCAAGTGAGAGGGCGAGTGTCATGGCGAATGCTGCAACCAAAAGCCATCCTACCATTTGGATTATACGAATCAGTTCAGAAAATCATGCGATAGCAAATCGAAACGCACCCCAGATAATGACTGCTGGTCCACCCCCAACTAGACTTGTGGCAAATGGCGCCGCAAGGCCGTAAGCTATGTACGAAGGTCTTCATCAGTGTTTAGCGGACCAGGATAGACCTCCTCAAGACGCACGGACGGCCATGATTGCTCAACGAAACCAATAATATAAGTTCCTTACTGGTCGTTCGAAGGAAGAAGAGTATCAAAGTTACCCAGCGTCACTAATTGAGGGTAAGAACGCGTTCTACAACGAGCAATCGGATTGAGCAGCTCACTGAATAAAATATGCGCGAGACCTCGGGTCTAATTGTGGCAGCCAGACGACGATAAAATCAAGTTCAAAGCTTTCAGAGTTAAAACGGCGCGCATACCCTCGTCATCTCCTGTGCATATCCTAGCTTTTGCAGACCCTCGTCTGCCTCCATGTCAGCTTCATTTTGTTTGAGGACTACCTTCTCCATTGCTACACACGTTCTGAGGGGAGATAAGAGGGACGGGCCAAGAATTTCCCGGGACCAGAGATAAATACGTCGGAAATACATGCATGGTAGGAATCACAAGACTTGAACAAATGTATAAATTTCTATAGGAAGTTGAGCGAATAGGAAGTTGGGCGAATAGGAAGTTGATCAGCGAATTCAAAACACCTATGAATGAACAGGGACGGTTCGAGCATGCTTTCAATCCGGGACTCGTACTACTCCAGAACTTGCCGTGAATAGGTCTTCAGCAGGAACTGTTGAGAGTTTTACGTGTCTGCGATTCAGACTCGAAAGCTGAAACGTTGAGAAGCTCTAGACCTGAGGCCTGAGGAGTCGAATATTGACAGAAACTGATCATCGAGTTAAGCAAAAGTTACTACTATCGATCATAGTTATACGGAATTCGAGCAGCTAAAGATAATGGAGAGTGTATAAGAGAGTACGAAACAAGGGTGCCGATGTGAGTTCGAGATGGGAAAAAGAGAGTGATGACGATGATTTGAACAGATAAGAAGCCACGGTAAGTGGAAGTGGGGTTGAAAAGCATTGATTGGAGAGACGATTGCAAACAAGAGCTTGATGAAAGGAATAAACAGATGAACAAGAGAGGAGATGGAGAGGCCAGGACATTGCGGAGAACGAGAAAAGATACTCAAGATTCGGCGCCAAGTGAAAGTCTATGGGAAAGATATATAAAAGAACATGTGGTGAGGGAGCGAACAAACTGACCAAGATATCAGTTCACAGCCTGAGGTGGTGGCGTAGCACTGGCGTTGACAGCATTGGACGGGTTTGATGGACTTGGAGTGGAAACGGTGCGAGTAGTTATTGGAGACCCAATAATTGAGTTCTGGGCATGGCCGTGTCCGAATGACGTGTTCGGATAAGGGGGTGCCAATCAGCGTGATTTTGGGTCAAGTTGGGTAGACTGCTTCCCCATAATCCAGGTCGAGGTACTCCGAATCCCGGTGCCCCGAAACCAACACCACCTACACCTGGACCTACAGTGGCTCCAGGTGTACCCCAAGGTGCGCGCTCACCTCCAATCGCATTAGAACCTGAACGAGTCGGACTGGCAGGCCATCCGCCAATGGCAGAACTGCCGATGCCACCCGTACCAATACTTCCTACCCTCCCCGCTCGTCGCTTACTACTAGTAGGAACGACCTCATCATCATCCGCAGCTAATGCACTAGATCCCAACACACCCTTGGGGCTCGGACTTCGCCGAGGGCTGCGTCTCACTGGCGACCCTGAACCTGAGCTAGGGGCACTTTCAGAAGCGGTAGCTGTTATGGAGGTTGTGCCGATAGTCGAGGTCGAAGCTGAAGGACGGGCGATGGGTGCTATGGGTGCGGGAGGCCCTGCAACAGCGCCTGAACCAATGGGGCCTAATCCATGACCGACAGACATTCTGCGAATAGGAGAGGAGATAATCGGTGACGATCCGGGGGCGAGAGCACTTGATGGCCCTTGCCTTACGGCAGCAACAGTGTTCAACTTGGGAGGACCAATGGGAGCCAGAGAAAGAGGAGGGGCGATAGGTGCAGAGGAAGGGGCGCTCGGTAATCCAGGGCCGAAACCACGAGGAAGAGGGGATGGAGCTAAACCATGACCGTGTACAGGAGATGCAGCATGGGGCGGAGGAGGTCCAGCGTGCGGGGCCCCTTGAGCTCCGGGTGGAACTTGGTGCATCGGCCCATACAGACCAAACTGGGCAGGATTGTAAGGTCCATGCTGAAGCCGTGGGGATATACCAGGCTGATTGCGCGGATGTTGCTGATGCTGGAGAGGCATCCCACTCATATCAAACATCGGTGTATGAGGTGGCCCCATATGCAGGGGAGTAATTGGAGTCGAAGGAGACGAAGTCGGCATAGGACCCCCATTCGCCATGTTCAATCTAGGTTGGGCATGAAGCATAGGCTGAGACAGAGATTGATGGGGATACTGCGGATGTCCAAGTCGCTGGTTTTGGTTCGGAGCCATACGACCTGGAACAGGCGTAGAAGCAGAGGGAAGAGCGCTGATATTGGCTGGAGATTTGCCTATGTTCACGCTCATGATGGGTTTCTTGCTAGCAGGAGCACCAGCACTGGTAGCAGGTCGAGGAGGCGTGGAATTGGACCCAGAGGTTATAGAAGCGGAAGCGGAAGATGAAGAGGAGGAGGAGATGGTTCTCGGAGACTGTGGTCCAGGCGCAGCAGCCTTCCTTGCCAGGGAGGCTGCCTTGAGTGCCTTTTCTTTAGTCTCTCTGTCTTCACGCTCCTTCTTCTCTCTAGCTTCCTTCTCTTTCCGTTCTCTCTCCTCTTTGCTTTTGCGCTCCCGCTCCTCCCGCTCCTTCCGCTCCTTCGCCTCTTTGTCCTTCTCTATCTTCTCCTTAGCCAACCTCTCCTTTTCTTCTTTTTCCTCTTTATCCTTGCGCTCTTTGGCCTCCCTTTCCTCACGCTCCTTCTTCTCAGCCCTGGCTCTTTCCTCCCTCTCCTTCTGCTCTTTCGCCTCCTTCTTTTTCTTTTCCTTTTCGGCCTCTCTCTCCTTCTCCTTCTCCCGTTCCTTCTCCAGTCGTTTCTTCCTCTCCTCTTCCTTCTTCCGCTTCTTCTCTTCTTCCTTCTTGGATTTCTCTAGCTCAGTAGCTTTACGCGCATTCTCCCGTTTGGATTTTTCCTCTTCCCGTTTCCTGCGCTGCTCTTCCTCTAAAGCAGCCAGCTGAGCTTTGATAGAGGTCTCTTCAGCGAGTTTTTCAGCATCACGACGGGCTTTCTCGGATTCCTTTGCGAGCTTTTGTTGCCTGTGTATCATAACCGGAGTTAGAACAATGTTCATGTAACGGGCATAAGAGCGGGTGGACGAGATTAAGAAAGAAAGGGAATGGGGCCGAGCCACAGGGGGGCGGGGACAGCGAAAAAGAAAACTCGGGAGTAGAAATGTAAACATACTTTTTCTTATCCTTCTTCTTCTGGTTCGCATTCTGCTTCTTGGCCTCGATCTCTCTTTTCTGTTTATCCTCGTCCTCGAGCTCGCGCAATAGTTGGAGCTGACGTTCTTGAGCAACCTAGGAATAAGAGGAAGAGATAAATGATGAGAGCCCGACGCCAGACAATAATCTAGCAATCTGAAAATCACCTTCTCGCGATAGGCCGTCAACACCCGCTGCTCAAACATCCTTGCCGCAAATATCGAGAACATGCGCTTGCCCTCCTCCATTTTTTGCTCTTCCGTCATCGCCTGTTTGCCAAGGAAAGACAGGCGTGAGTTACTAGGCCATGAAAAGGAGCGCTCGGGGACAGGGAAAGACGTACCTCCTCCTCTTCATCATCGTCTTCATCGTCCTCTTCATCTTCGTCTTCGCTATCCCCCTCCTCCTCCTCTTCACTATCCTCTTCCTCTTCTTCCTCCATACCTGGTTCTCCTTTATACTCTCGATTCCTGTTCCGCCTCCGTCGCCCATTGCGGTACCCGCCATCCTCATCTTCATCGACGTCATCCTCGTCACCATCTAGCTCATCATCTGAATCAAGTTCAGAGTCGTCTTCGAGATCGGCTACGGCTTCTTCTTCGCGCTGCATACGACGCTCAGCGAGCTGTTCCATCATTTCCAGAAATTTTTGGCCATCGTTTTTGAGCAAGTCATCAGCTACAGTTAGGATGTTTCCCGGTCCTGGTTTCAGAAAGGCGGATGAAGGGGGAACAGTGCCAATCAGTATGCGTCATACAAATGGATAGTCAAGAGGAGAAAGAAAAAAATAACAAAGTGGTTTCTTTTTTGTTTGTAAAAGACTGCCCCGCGTACTCGAGAGAGCGACGAGAAGAGAAAACGGAAGTCGACTCACCAGTTACAGTCAAGCTGGTCCCTAGATTGAACAATCCATCCCTTGCCGTCTCCTTGCCGTTAACCGCAGGCCTGGGTGGCCCGCCACCTCTGGCCCCACCTCTAGTAGCCGTCTGCGTCGTTAAGGGTTGTCGTCCACCTCTCCCGTTCACCTGTGGGTGTTGATGACCAACACCTGGCTGTGGCGGAGGCGGTAATAAATCCACATCTTCCCCTTCCCCATCATCATCATCCTCCTCCTCCTCCTCCTCTTCATCCTCCTCCTCCTCTTCATACTCCCCATCGTCATCATCATCCGCATCTGGATCTTCCTCCTCGTATTCTCCGTCGTCCTCGGCATCGACGTCAGGGTCATCGTCGAATTCCGATTCCGGGTGAGGAGGTGGATGTTTACCTCGGCCATTAGTGAGAGTTTGAGGCGGTAGAGGCTGGCGCTGCTGCTGCTGCTGTACTTGCTGCGTCGGCGGTCGTGCGACGTTGGTTGGATAATTTCTAGGAATATTCTGAGTTTTCCCACCTCGAGCTGGCTGTTGCTGTTGCGTTCGGCCACCCCTGCCAGCTTGAGGACGATGATTTGTCCCCGCACCATAGCCTGCGCCAGGTTGAGGCGAAACCACAGCTCCGTTTCCGTCTAGTTCGACAGAGCCTGGAAAAGGTCCAGGTCCTGGAGGAGGCGGAATTGTGCCACCGGAAGAAACATATCGTTGCTGGTAGTGGGCGTATTGCTCTAGCTCTTCGTAATAAGCATCGTATAGAACTTCGAGCTCGTCTTCGATTGCGTTACTGAATCGACACAAAAAAGAAAAAAAACAGAAAAAGGGGGGAAAGCACGGGTTAGTGCCCGAGGCCTGAAGAAACCGATAAAGCTAAAAGAAGAAGACTCACCGCTTTCTTCCGCACACCGCACACCCACACTGATGCTTCTGCTGTTCCTTCATCTTCCGAAGCACCGTATCCTTCTCAATCTTGACCAAATTCCTCCTCTCTTCCTCACCCAAACCTAGCCAAAACTCTTTGATCCTTTCCCGTTCCTCGGTTGTTGACGTGGACCATATCTTTGAATTGATATTCGGAGAAGGTCCAGAAGCGTTTGGATTATTTTTGGACGATGAAGAAGCGCTGGTGCCATTGCTTCCTGGCTGACGACCCTTGTGAGATGGAGTCTGACTGGGCGTAGTGGCGCTGGGATTCGGATTAGAATTCATCGGTGCTTTCGACGCTGCTCGAGCTGAACGTGGTTGCTGTCCTTGAGTGACCTGTGTAAACACAAAAAAAAAAAAATAGAGTCAATAAGCTGTTCATTGAACACACATTTCAAAAGATTTTAAACAGAAAAAAAAATTCAGGTTCCAAGGGCTGTTATCCAAATTGCGAATCCAAATGCCGGCTGCAAACGGAACCAAGTACCTGCGACTCGGATACGTTCTCCGCTTCTCTCTCTGCGTTCTGATATCCATGCAGACCTCCAGCCTATAAACGAAGAAACTCACCTGGCTTGCCTGTTGCTGTTGATTATAGGTCATGGGTTTTTTACCAATGGAGACTTGACTAGGCTGTTGCTGACCCGTCGTTGCCTGGGGCATCTTCAGAAAATTATGTCTAGCAAAAACTGTTTGGTTTCGGACCGCTGGCTGGCTGACTATGGTAGTTCCTTGGTAGGCAGTTGAACCGAAAGCGTATCGTGTGGCCGATGGAAGAAAGAAAATGATGACAAAGCCGGGTGCGAAATCAGCTCCGCGGGCCCGCTGCCCGCTGCCGCCGGCAATGTCCCTCCGGCACCCGTTCAAGTAGCCACATACGTCCGCCGTCCACACTTAACTTATTAACCAAACTCGAGCAGGGTGTAATAATATGCATTTATAAACAAGACAGCCTCTTTTTGAGCGATTACTTTCTGCGCGAGGATCGAATGCAGGTTTACTGTTTCATTGCATCATTGCATGTTCAAGTTCCTGGCGCATCGTCTCTCATTAAATAATTCAACATCCAGTCGCGAAGCATTGATACGTACATTCCTGGCCTTCGAACTGGGATCCTTCTTTCAAGTCTCTCCATGCCCACTGCGAATCTAACATTTGGCTGTTACCTACACTGGACTGGGACTGGGACAGGCTGCTTCCGTCCATAAGGGTCAGGTTTACTACCGGCTTGGGGCCAAGTGCTGACACGCTGTAGTAATGCATAGTGGATCGGCGTGGAGTTTAAGCAACGCTTTGATCTGACCGGGCCGAAAGGACATGGGGGCTGACAAGTTATTTTGTACAATGGTGAGCTCCTGTGCTCGTCCTCGTCTTTCTTATTATCCAAGCTAAATCCTCGATACTCGTACTCTTACCCCGAATCACAGCCCGATTCGATGGGAAACCCCAGCCAACGACAACGGATTCGCGCGTTCGTATGCCGAAACTTGGGCATATACAAGCCACCCTCCTAGCCTACACACGAATTTTAGCTATAACTTTGAGATACTATGTTCATACGCATTCGTCTCGCAAAAGTTTCACCTCGCCTCGCAAGTCCCTAGATGTTTAGTATATTTAAGTTTGTTCACAGCCTGAGCACGCTCAAATTGAGACTAGAGAAGTTCTGTTACATGCTGGTACTTATGCATTAAGAAATCTGTCAATATTACTAGTACTACGTGATTTGATTAAGGTCAACAAACTCGAAGTTGAACCGAGGAACCTTGCAGAAGACACCCGTCGTATTCTATCAAGGAATTCCATCGAAAGCTCATGCTAAACAATGTACTTGACCTTATACTATACTAATAGAAGCTATCGTACCAATACCCTTCAAGTTCCTCCTTCGGCCCGAGGACTTTGGTCCTCAATCAATGCCGGCTTTAAAAAGGTATAAAAACCAGCTCGTTTGACCCAGTTCAACTCAAGAAGTATTCCAATACTTACTTTAAACGTCTTTCTCAACATCATTCCAGACACCGACGCTATCTTCGCCCGACGCCCGTGCCTATGCGAGTGCGATCAAGTCCAAGTTCGAGCTCAACGTTGGTGACCACAACATCATTCTTACCAGTCCAGTCACTAAGCGTGAAATGGCAACTGGCGACCTCATCCTCTCCACGCTTACCAACTATCTCGTTTACAAGTTCTCTGACTCTCTTCAGCCCTCTGACAATCCCAACTACACTGGCGGTTCAACTGGAAGCTACATCCAGCAATTCAGGAGGGACTAGCATCCTGCTCTCTAACTCGAGGTAGTACTTACTTACATGTTCACCTTCTTTGTTTTCCTTTCATACAGTTGGATTGATTGGGTCGAATCAGTAAATTATGGATCTTGGCCGTTAAC
The DNA here is from genome assembly GCA_013368555.1 of Collybiopsis confluens. NCBI lineage: Eukaryota > Fungi > Basidiomycota > Agaricomycetes > Agaricales > Omphalotaceae > Collybiopsis > Collybiopsis confluens. Next base: position 172,745 of record JAACJN010000064.1, on the reverse strand, counting down.
GACTGTGCACTGATGGCTTTATAGAAAGCCGACCCTTCCGAAGAAAACATACGCAGGCTGAACAAGGCTAGAGCTGACTATTCCGCCGCCAACAACAATTACTTCGCGGTCCTAGGTAAAGCACAGCAAAAGTGGCTCATAGTTAGAGAATCGTTTCCCGAGATGGACTTTTGGCAACGCAGGTTCCAACTACGAACCTCTTCGCGACGCCGAAATGGCGCGCAAAGCCGCAGAGGTTGAACTCGATGAAGCAATGGACGTTTATTTTGTGAGTTCTTTGCAAAATATTAATTAGTCGCGACTAGAGTCAATAACCCAAGCGTTTCAGGAAGGCTTGATCGAAGACGCTGATTTTATCCTTCAAGCTCTCGAGTCTGCCAAAAATGGAGAGCAGCTCGCACAGCGGGCCATCACTCAGGCAATCATCCGCATTCCACAGCACACCATCCCGATTTGCGCCGATACTGTGCAGTCGTAGATTGCCCCGGAGGGGCCAGACAGGAACGAGGTTAACGCGAATTTTCCTGATGGTGAACAATTGGAAGGGACAATACCGGTCAATCGGAAAGGACAATACCGGTCATCGCACAGTCCACATTGTATCGTGCGGAGCTTTAGCTCGAGTTGAACAAGGTCGAACACAGTCAAAATTCACCTATGATTCCAATGAAGAGCGTATACATGGTAGGGTGGAGTAGAAACCTTTAAATACGCAGCATAAGACGTTTCACCGCCTAAGCAGCCACGATATACCCAGCACCAGAAAAAGTAGTGAGTGGACCATCGAGAAAGATACACTCGACGCAAGCGCAGAATTCGAGGAACCAGGCGACGAATTAGATCCAGAACCAGACGACGAGTTCCCAGATGAGCCGGAGCCATCGCTGGAACTATTGATGAGAGCTCTGGGCGCGTAGGTCGATGGAATCGTAAGCACAATACTGTCCAAGTCTACATCCGCAATTTCCAGTGTCAGTGAACCGCCGTTGGTTGGACAGTTTTCAGCACGTACCGAAATATGACTGGTTCACCCCTGCGAGGTTCGTGATCTTCAGCGTGTGCTCTCCTTGGGCCAGGTTCGATGCAAAGTATGATAGTGTCGGCTGTTGCTGTTCGCAGGTCATACCAAAAGCACCTCCGCATCCGGAAATTCCGTTATAGATCTGTTCGGTGCCATTGTCGAGGGTGACACTGTATAGGCCATGGTCGTTCTTTTTATCACCGAATATGTAGATAGCAGAGCCTGGAAGCGAGCATGAATGGATGAAGGAAAATGGTTACTGTGCTACACACCATTGAAAGGAAATGAGACCGAGGCATTATCCCCGTTGGTAAATGAAGAACCTCCACCACTAAAATTTCCAGATGTGTTGCTGCCCCAAGTTCCGATGTAGGTCAAGGAAGGATCGTTTTCTTGCACAGTCGTGTTCGACACTGAGGCTCTAAAATAGAGATAGAAATAGTTAGCCAGGCTTTTCGTCAAAATAGATATGGTCTAGACTGACCCGCCAGGCGCTAGCTGAACAGAAAACTCCAAAAAGTCGAATAGGAGTGAATTTCCTCCTCCATCACCGTTACCTGAAACAGCTCCGAGATTCCGCAGAGTCAACTCGTGTACGCTGTATGTCAAGTTGTTTGTGCCATACAGAAGGTGAGGAGTTGAGGCGTTGTTGGACGAAAAAGCACTAGCTTTTGTAGAGATACCGTCAAGCTGGACTTCATAAGAACCATAGTCAGGCCCAGAAAATCCGTAGATGTACAACGCAGGTCCTGTATTCTAAATTAGCACTCATGAAACGAGACATTTAAAGGTTGTAACCGGTAAAGTTGAAGCTAACAGTAGCATTCACAGTATCCGTCTTGTGATAAGTGCCCAAAAGCCACTGGCTGCTCGAGGGGTGGTAATCTGCGCTCGAGGGGTCCGGAGTTGTCCAGACCGACTGGTCAGCATAGGCGAGGACGCTGTCAAAGTCGTCTACCGTAATATTGATATTCACGGCCGAGGAGTCCATGACTATCCGATAAAAGAGTGAAAGATATTAGGATGAGGTGGAACGCTAAAGTTGAGGAGCCATAGAAAATGAAAGCAAGTGGCTGTGTCCTGCCGCCCTGCCGGTAGTAGGCTTTAGCGCTTCGGCGTTTAATTCTGAGACTCAACTTGTTTTTTTTTTTGACGACGCTGTCCAATTTGTTCTAGAATGGACCTAATGACCAGTGATATCCTGGAAGTATCGACTCTGCCAGCTGGACCCACTTCCATCGAATCAATCAGCTTTGCAAGCCTTTGCATTGTCCCCTCATGCATTTTGACACCTTCGGCGACGCCCAGAGACGAGGAGTGCTCCACTTCTTTGAAGGAAACCCGTGTATCGTGGAACGGAACTGGCTAGTAGTCAGTAGCATGGCGTACGTTAGTGAAAAAAAATGCCAGTTCTCATGAAGGGTCACCAGTATTGGAATGTCACCAGATGCGGCCATTCGGTATAACGGTTAATATCGTTATTTTTCAGCATATGCACTAGCTGGTAGGTATGGCGGTGCATTATGGGCGAACGAACCGAACAGTATGAGCTCATTTTTCATCAAAAATTCTGAGATGTATTTATGATACGTACTTTCCACTCGGAATGCGAACTTTTCTGTTATGCTGCTTACTCCAGCCTTGCCCGGGGGTACGGTGGACAAAGTCAATGCACAGCCAACTTGTATTCAAAACTAGGTTTTAAATCAATATCAATATCAATCTTTACAGTACGAAGTTTGACTCGGCTGGGTCAATAAACATTGCCGGGATTTCCGGCCGCAAGCTTTGAAGTCGGATATTCAATGCCGCTGAGCAACTCGGAATCTCTTTGTTGCTTTCCGCTTCTGCCAGTACCTGTGGTACTAGGCTCGGATACAAGCATGTATAAAGCTTACAACAATTAATATGCTGAGAGGTAGGACTTGAGTGCGCCTGAATTAGATAAGCTGGCATTCGGCGGTCGGATCACTCGCTTCAAATTCGGACTCAACAGGCGGCGAAGGCTGTGTGTCATCAATACAGTTCAGAGTCAAATCAAAGCCATGCGGGATTCAGAAAGTACGTACAATGAAAAGTACCCCGCGAAAGTACGATTTGACCCGGCGTAAGTACATAACAAACAGCCTGACCACTCAGAAGGAAAAGAATGAAATAAGCTCACGAGGTACAAATTTCCGATGAAAAACAGACTTGCAGCTGCGGGCTGGAACGGTGAATTGACTTTTTGACATATTTCTAGGTTCAGCTTTCAATGAGCCTGCCAAGATAGTATGTACTTAATAAGTACATATACGACGCCTTGGGACTTGAAAGGGAAACAGTTTGTCTTGGAAACTCTTCACTGTCCAGTCAAAGGCACCGTACGTAGCAAGTTCCAGCTGCTTGATTCCGTTCCCCTTCACATGATGGACCCATGCTGGATATCCATGCATACTAGGAGTTACTAGGTCGTTGACATTAAGCTTGAATCCTGTCAAATCCTGTCAGATTTTGCAATTGCGTGTCGCGCTTAAACGGCAAGATGTGCCGTGATTTCGCCGAAGCGCGATTGATTCTGTCAACGGGTCACTCTTCCCAAATTCCCATGTTCAAGGTCAGCTTTTACGTTACCAGCTCCATACCAGCGTTCTTTCTTCGACTACCATTACCATCGGCCGCCCTAGCGGCTCCTCCAAATATCTTTCTGTACGGTACACCGGTCGACTATAGGAAACGGTATGTCACAGCTTCTTGTTTCAACCATGTTAACCTTCTCACCCCACCCGTTCGCATTAGTGGCATAGTGTAATGGGTGGGGAGCAGGGCTAATCACCCACAACTGAGGCCTCATCATTGCAAGAGCGATATTTTCACATTACACACTTAGTATTGGAGTCCTTGGAATCGGTTGCAGACCAATGGAGAATCCAGGTCGGCGTCCTCCCCATTTTCATCGACCCGTTCCGAGGGACCACCGTGCTACCGCGCCGTTCTGGATAACAAAAGCACAGAGAACGTATTCCTCAGACCCCACGGCTTGGAGAGAAAACTACACTTCCACCAGGGACGCCCTTCAGGATTTCTCTTTTGGAAACCCTCCAGATCTAGACACCTTGCTTTCAGCCGCCTCGCGTGACCAGAGATGGAGGATTGCAAATCTAGAAGGAGACGAAACAAGTTCAAGTAGCTCAGACAATAGCTATGAAACAAGTTCAATTAACTCAAACGACAGCAATGAAACTCAGACCGGAACCGGAACCGAAGGTAGTCTGAACAAGGTCACGCCACGAGCGAGCATGGTGTCGCTCGAAATTTTAGCTGGTATATCCCTTTTTTCTTCTTCTGCTCAGTCCACGAACCGCTAATGATTTTTTTCAAGCTCAACAACATGACCTAGTCCGCAGTCATCCATCGCAAACAGACTCAAATTATTTTCTTCGGGGAGGTCCGGTTGGGGCTGAACATTGCCACCCATACGAGCTTGAAGAAGATGCTGAGGCAGAGACTCAAAGTCAACTTTCCGGATACTCGAGATCGTCCGAGGATGCCTCCGAGTCAGATTATAAATCTCAATACTCGTGGCCCGAGTCTTACTCCTCTTCATACGCGGGCAGTGGAGATATTGATATCTCTTCCAGTCGGTATAGCAGCGCGGGATCCTCGGGACCGTTACCGGGAAGTATCCCCGTTCCATCGTCTTCAGATTTGGACGCTAGTTCCAGTGCAGATTTTAGCATTAGTTCGTTGCGAAACGATGAACTCGTCGGTAGCGTTCAGGAAGAGCCAGTGAGTTTCCAGTATCATTGTTCCGAGTCGCGGTAGCCTACTATACTTTTGTCAGGCGCATCTAGTCGAAGTTGAAGTAGACTTGCGAGAGTCCTCCGACAAGCGGCTTACATCTGAAGAGGACGGAGGCCTAGACTCGTCGTCGGACAGCTCTGAACGTTCGTCTGTGCTATCGGCGATGACCGTTCCCGAAGACACCTTTGCGCAATTTTCGAAGACGATTCATACAGAAACGAGGGAGCATGATTTAGCACAGTTCTCTTCCGCCCTTGACCCAGTTCCTTATTCGCCGTCAGAAAACTCCCTAGTTTATGATACCTTACCTCAAAGAATACCTATCTCCTCCAGTGATGGGGGAATTGTGGACACGAGAAAGAAGTGGGCGATGAGGATGGCACAAACAAACGAAGGGAGAAGTGATGGCTGGTACGAAAAAGATGTTGGAATGCCCGTTGGCACTCAAGAATTGTGGAAGAACCTATTATTGGGCGCATTCAACATCTCGAGGGAGAACTTCTATCCTCATACCCATGGTAAAGGAAAACATGGCAAAGTACCAGAGGAGAAGGATAGTAGAGTCAAGAGTGATATACGTGCGGCCGCGGATGATGGCCAGGCTACCGTGGTGGCGAAGAAACCGAAATATCAGAACCTTGTCAAACCCAAGGACGGTTTAGGTATGCTCCGTGGTTTTTCCCGAATTCTCTCTAAGTAACAAATCATCAGGTACCCGCGTTCCAGCAACGGTCAAGATGGGTGAAACAGGAAAGTTGACCCAACAAAGAATCATCATCAGGCGTTTCCGGGATGACATATGTCCCTTCCACTATGACTTGGATAAAGTTGTGTACAATTCACATTCAAAGCCGTCGAAGTCTATCCCTGCTTCGGCAGATCAAATAACAAGCACAAGCGTCCCGAGGCCACTAATGGGACACCCCCCTTTCCCATCGTTCCTTCCATCTTCTTTTCGACGGAATATTAATCCTTTCGACGTACATCATCCCGCTATCATCGTTCATCGACACTCCCGCGTCACTGCATTCTCTATTAGTCGGCAGTATGCTCGCGATCGCGGTGGAAATTCCTCAGAACTCCATGTCATCATACTTGCACCAGGAAAATTTCATCACAAGGCATCCCCTGACCGTCGATCAGCAGCTTCTACTGACCCAGTGCTAGAGCGTAGTACTCGTAATGCTCGGCGTGCCATGGGCCAGGACCAAGGCGGTCTTGATGAAATTGGGCCCCTTTCGATGAAGGTACAGAACAAAGAAGGGAAGAAGAGAACTGATATCTCATCCTCGTTGGTTGGAGAGGAGGGTGGGGACCGTAATCGTCCTCCTGGGCCCAACTCCCAGGTTCAGCGCGACTTTGGGACGGAACATAGTCGGGATCCTGAAGTTGACTTACTTCGTTCCGAACGGAACTTGGTAGAGATACGATTGGCCCCTCCGGCAGGTTCCACTCTGACAAACTATACAGTAGATGAAAGCCAGGCCAATTATGAACATGGGCAGAGCAAGGTGAGCGCTTTGAATTCGTTATTCTACCCCGATACTAACCAACCCTTCCCTCTAAAGTGGCTCAGTAACGGTCTAACGACTGCCACTCAAGTGCTAATCCCTGGCTCACATACTCCCAATTCCGCCTCTTCTGCACCCTCGAAGATCCTCAAACGATTCTTTCCCGGAGTTCCATCTTCCCATCTACCTTCAGTCCCCGCTCAAGCATCCGATATCCCACCTACTCACTTAACCAACACGGGCCTTTCCGCGCCATATGTCCCACCATGGCTCACATTTCCAACTCCGGACCGGAGCGATAGGGAACGGCACGTTCTCGACGAACTGGAACACTCTTTCTGGAGTTTCGGTTTGTCTCCTTTCTCAGCGGAGAGGAATGGTAGCAGCGGAAAGAAAAAGTCGCTTAACCGGAAGAATATCTTGCCCAACTCCAAAAGCATCAGCTACCCAGACGACGTTTTGTCCTGTGTTCCCCCTAGTGCTTACTTTATGCTTCTTCCTCTCTGGCCTGCGGAAACAGATATTGTTTCGCAGCGCTTTTCGCCGTTCATAGGTTCCGCTGGTCCTTTGGATGATCGTAATTATCTACTGGTGTTCTACGTGCCTCTATTCTCGCAATCTGAGGTATTGACAGAAAATACCTCATCATCGTCGTCCAACGATCTCCGAAATGGGTTCCGGGCCATGGCCCGACGTGTTTCATATACCCAGCTCCAAAGAAGTAACATCAAAGTATCTGAACGTGGTATATCCGTTCGTGGACCACTAGAGGATGCCTTTGCGCAGATGCCTCGTTTGATAGGTTCAACGGGGGTCAAGGTTCTCGGTACTTTGTATTCTCGCGATATGGGATTCGAATTTGATCCTATAGTCATGACGGAGCTGGATTTATGTTCAATGACGGGCGAAGAAGGGGAAGGAATGACCCGAGAGCAACTTGAAGTGGGGCGGCTGGCGAACGTAACGCTCACCGCTGTTGGTAGTGCAGTGGCGGAAATGGTATGGATTGGAGGGCTAGCGTTGACGAGTTTTGGAAATTGACAAGGTGAAGATCTCTTGTGTTTATTACTGTATATACTGTATATCTATTTATTTATGTACATAGCAAGCAGTCTTACTTACATATCGTACTTATCGTTCGTTTCTAATGTTTGTTCCTTAATCGTTCGCCAAGTTTTTTTGAAAAATTGAAAAATGTAATATTATACAAAGGATTTCCTATATGCGTGTAAGGACAGCTACTAAATAAATTTGCGACACAAATCGAGTGAGCGCCTATAAGTAGAACGAAGGGGGGTGGGGGAGGGGAGGGTAACAACTGCAAACGCAGTCAAGTAAAATACAGATCATCCAAAAAGATTACCGTTAGTAGGCCCCTGGCTCTACAATTGTATGACTTTGTTATATATTTACCATCGAGCCCTATACCCTGGTTTCCCCTACAAGAGGGATAGCATCCTAGAAATCTGTATGAGGATCAAAAGACAAGAGAGAGAGAGAGAAGATGACATACTAATGATCTTACATCGTACACTAGTAGGAACCGGGGTTACGAGTACACTGTAGCGACGACAGGCCTAGCCTCTACATCCCATGATTGCTTTTTCGATTCAAGTTCGAAACTCTTGGAGTAGAAAACAGAAAAGAAGGGTGAACGAAGCGAAAGGCGTCAACCCACCGATTCCCGAAACGAGGGGAAAAAAAAAAAAAACTTACGACATACGTCGATTGGGTTTCTGATGTATCCGAAGGACTGATAGGTGGACTTGATGATGATGTTGATGTTGATAATGATGATGATAAAGTCGAGTGAAATGATTCGTGCTGCCAGTGAGAGTCGACATCGGTGTGAATTGACATTGTCGCTGTCGTTGTCGTATCAACTCTGAACTCGATCTCTTGAGGGCCCTCTGGTTGTTCCTCGCCATTCAGACTCTCGTTTCTCGATCGGCGTTGGCGCGCATTGAGCATTGCCAGGAAAGATCCAGCGTAAACTAAAAGACAGAGTAATATGATCAGGGAAACGATAGAGGTAATCATGGTGCAGAACGAACATTTGGTTGATAAGAACTGAAGACTGAGGAAAATCAAGTTGTTGGGCATGAGGGTGTACTGCGACAAGCGACAAGCTTAATCATCAGAGACGTGGATAGCAAAAAAGAGAGAGATAGACAAACAGTAAATAAAGTCGAAAGGGAGCAAGCACTGTTCAAGAGACTCAGTCCACTATCGCGATATCTATTAACATGCAACCATCTCACCTCGTGAATAATCCAGAACTCAGGGTGTACTGCATAATAGTAGATATTCTCGAATTCAACCTGCGCAAACACGTCAAGCTCTGAAAGAAAGACGAAACCCTATATTGAGCGAATTTGCTCACCGAGACTCTGTACCTTGACTTTTGTGGAGATAGAAGCACATGGCTGAAGCAATCGTAAAATCAATTGTCGTAGAAGTCGCTAGGGATGTATCAATTGCCCACTGCGAAAGAATCAGGATACATCAGATAAGTCGAAAGGGAACTTTTGAAGAAGGACGATCCGTACTGAGACCAATTCCAATTCCTGGAATGTCTGAATCGTGTAACTGATGGAAAGACATCTTATTATTCGCTTTTACATCTTAGAGCGATCATTTCAAAAAGAAACACCTACACTTTGTAGGCCAACGCTGTAAGTCAAAAAAGAAAAAGAGATCAGTTACAAAGTTGAAAGTACACAATGTAAAAAACAAAAAAAGCTCACCAATTCCAATGCCTGGTGTCGAGTGAGAACCAGGGTGAGGAAGATATTCTTTGAGAAATTAGAAGGAACCTACCAAATCCACCTGCTACGACTCCTGCCTTTTCAAAATCATCAGCTATCGTGTCTATCTGAGATATAATTTCGTTGGATACGTACCACAATATAGCCCAGAATACCATGGTGGTATCCACCCACTATAATTATAAACTATTGTTAGACTTACGGCATACTTACGGAGAAAACCACATACAGATCCAAACACGGTAGGCGTAAAGACTGTAGAGAGAATATATAAATAAACAAGTCTACGCCACTCCCGATACCCAGTCGCGCGCCTGGCAGGCTTAATAAGACGCTACTTGCCTTTGGACGAATAATATAATGATCACCTGATATAGGTAGCAAAAAAAAAAAACAGATTGTTCGCTTAGAAGGGACTCAAAAGGTGCTACTTGTCAAAAACGACTTACGTTGATGGTAACTTGAGCCTAGAAGCATGTGGTAGAGGTGCTGAGCACCTGAACACTTTTCATACGAGATATGGATAACGCCACTAACCTTGACCGACCTGATATCGCCGTCAATTAAGATGGAAATGGTTTGCAGACGCTAAGAGGAAAAGTATATCCCCCACTCACCATACGACGGACCCTAGCCTTGCAAAATCGCCAAATCCCTTGATGGCATAGTAGTATACAGCGTGAATGATGAATACGAGGTGTATCAAATCAAGTAGCCTGAACGGATGTCCAAGTCAGATGAGTCAAAACTGACATATAGACAAGTGGAACGAACCATAGAACAGCGACCTAATGCCGATGCCAACGCGGCTTTAGCCCTTGAAAGACAAGTTTACAAGCCAAGCTTACCGCTATCTTATGAAGGTGCGTATCCCGATCGTAGTGGTGATAATATAGATAGGTTTGGAGGGTGGTAACTCCAAATAAACTGGAGGGAGTGGGCTCGATTGGAGCTCTATTGCAAGTTTGAAATAGTTGATGAACTCACAAGGTAGCTCCTACGATGCCCAGAAAAACAGCTCCCAAAGTATTATTGAGCGTCTGATCCACAACTCCGTGCCCAGTGCTCGCGTTGAAACCTGACATGATGACTTGTCCTGTAAGAGAAGGCGTAGAAGATGGGAGGAGGGGGTTGGAGAGCGAGACTAATAAAGGAAGTCGGGATAAGGTTGTTGATAAGGTTCCGCCAGCTCAGAGGACGGGAGGGTAGGGGAGGGAGGAAAGAAAAGAGCGACGGTGAGCGCATCGAATATCTCCGGCAGTAAAAGAGCAAAAGGGTTTTGAATGAAATTACGAAATAGCATTTTTTCGTTTCCAAAAAGCAATGCGACTCAACCGGTCATGAAAAAGCCTCACGCACGGCCGATGGAAATTCGGCGTGGAAATCTCCGCAAGAAAACAACAAGGAAAAGCTGTCATTCGTGAACGTGTGTATATGTAGCGAAAACTTTACATCCCAAAGTCCAAGTCCAAAGGTCGATGTTGCCAAGAACTTGGAAAAGCTCAAATTACAGAATCTCTATGCCCAACAGGCTTAGCCTTTGGATGGGTCTAGACAGAGCGCAAGAAATGCCCATGTTCAAGATGAAGACATAGCTGTGGATGGGCTGTGTGGGACGGGACGGAACGAACAAGAAGATCGGGGCCGATGAAAGTGCGGCGGGTTTTCCCACAGACACGTGATTAGCGGATCGGAAGCACAATGTACGGGTCCAGTGACCAGTGGCACTGTTCCGATTTACACCTTTACATCTCTCAAGGGCCAAGGGATATCAAAGGGAAATATTGCTAAAGGTCGGGAGAACATGGGCCTAGTGTACATTACTTGAAACAGTTCGAGGAGTCTTGGTTTTCAGTAGATCTCCTTGAGCATGGCTGGCACTATTTCGTCTGTCTCTCGGACCACATACTCAGATGGCAGACGGCGTATAAATCACCTCTCCCGTACCGCGGGCAAGATCTCCTGAATCTTCTGGAGTCTGTCCCCGAGTCCGAGCCCGTATAACAAGCCACCGGCCCACCGTATACGCCAAGGTCGAAGCCTACTAGGCATGTAGGCTCAGAGGATCCCAAGAAAGACCGCTATTTTGTCTGTTTCTAAGACCTCACACTCGGATGGCGTGTAAATCACCTCTCCCATCCATCCACGTACCACGGGCAAGATCTCCCGAATCTTCCCGCATCCGAGCCCGTATACGCCAAGGGCCAAGGCATGTAATCTCAAAGAACCCCAAGAAAAACCACTGGCGCCATCTACCAGCGCGGAGCTTGGCCTGAACTTGAACTTGGGACCATGATTGGTCCTTAAACAACCACCCAGGACCAGGTCGTTCTCGAAACGATCTCAAAAAATATCATTTGCTCTCGAATTTTGTAAACGACCGAATATGTACCTATCAAACGAATTTTCCACCGTTTTCCTACATACGACTCTCAGTAATTCCAATTTGCCTCTCTTCCCCCGCCCCCACCCTACCCCAATCTCAAATAATCACAGTTCAGAAACGTTCAAGCTTGGGCGGCAACGTGCCATCCAACTTTGCTTTGATTTCTGCCAGGCCCAGGAGAGGAAAACGAAACGAAAACAAGGAAGAGAAATCATCATTTGAAATTGTCAAAAAGAATCAAACTCACGCATAGCCAAAATCTTCGTGTAATACCTACACGCCGCTAAATTCCCTATTATTATTATCATCATTATGATTTTTTTTTTTTTTTCCAGGTTATGTATCAGTGAAAAAAAAAAAAAAAAAAAAAAAAAAACAAACACATACCGATTCCAACCCACACACCTTCAACACCTGTATCTTTCCATATCCCATTAACTTCTCCTTCTTCATCCAATCCCCAGATGGGCGTCATCCTTTCTACGACTTGTTTACCAAGCACAGGAGCGATAGAGTCTTTCGAGTCGCCGTACCTGTTTCCAGTCGGAGGTTTTTCTTTTAGTATAAGCTTATAATAATAAAGCGCCAACCGGGAGTGGGGGAGGAAACACGAACCCGGTAGCGAATACTATGACGTCCGCTTCGAGCGTTTCTCCATCTTCGAATGCCAATCCGGTCTCTTTGAACTCTTTGATAGCGCTCCCATTCTTCAATTTGATTTTTCCGTCGATGATGTCTTGACTTCCTCCCGTATCTGGAAAAATACATACACACCCACAAACCCACACACATACATAGAGAGAGAGAGAGAGAGAAAGTTTTAGCACGTACAGAATACAGAACCTACCCGGACGAGTATCCGTGCTTACCGATATAATACCCTCCAGCTTTCGTGAACAAAAGCGGGAAAATCCCAGCATTACCAGGTCCTAAATTCGTCTTGAACCCGACTTTGTTCAAGTTGTTCAATAACTCCCTTTTTTTTTGGTTTTGTTGAAAATGAGAAACCAATACGTTAGGATCAAATTGTTTCCGTCGAACGAGAGAGAGAGAGGGAAAATTCATATCAAGAGACATGCTTACTTACTTATCAACAGTATCCGCAAGTGCCGGTGTCACTCTTTTCTGTAAGAGCTCGATGACGGGAAAGGGAAGAGAAGCATTGACACGATCAGAGTATTCGGTATTACTCTCTTCATTGTATAATCCTGGAATGAAAGAGGTGACGAAGGGGTCCAGTGAGTAAAAAAGGGGGAGGGATTTCTCACCCCCGAGAATACCCGCTATACATTTCGCGGAAATCACATAAGTTGAAGAGCGTTGATACCTAAGTAGAACGAGAACGAGAGAGAGAGAGAGGATCTCAGGACCAAAAAAAAAAAAAAAAAAAAAAACTTTTTTACGTGCTTACATCGTAACATCCACCCCATTTCTTTGGAAATCTTGAGCGATATCATGACCTTTTTTTCATTTTAGCATCGGAGGCCTAATCCATCCCCCCCCCCCAAGAAAAAAAAAAAATTTAACAAAATAAACCACATACCAGAGTTACACGCTCCTACCACAATAGCTTTCTTTCCTCTAAACTCCCTTGCAGACTTGAAGTTTGAAGAATGGAAGACTTGACCTTTGAATTTGTCCTGTCAAGTTTATGTAAACGAAAACGAAAAGGGGGCAAGGAATATATTTTGTTTTTTTTTTATTTTTTTATTTTTTTATTTACCTTATTAGCAACACCAGGCATATTCGGAACACCACCGCCGAATCCAGTTCCGAACACGATATGCTTCACGTTCATCTTTCTCTCTTTCAGTTCTCCTCCTCCTCGTGAGATAATCACCTCCCAGGATTTCGTCGAGTCGTTCCATGAGGAGCTTGTGAGGAAAGAAGAGGTCCAGACGCTAAGCTCGAGTGTTTCCGCGTAGGCTTCGAGGAAATTGGCCAACTTATCAAATGGGAAAGGGGGGAGGTTAGCTGCATGTCAACGAATTGAATCATGACCATTCTAACTACTTGCCTTTCTGGCGTTGGGATAGACAGGCCACGACGTGGGAAAACTGTAACAAAGTAGTGGGAACAAAAGAAATCAGAACATTTAATTCCCGGGAAGGTTGAACGTTGTGAAAACGGAGTCAAAGTGGATTTTTATTGTTAATTGTAGTTGGGGGCCAAGTTAGACAGTTTAGACTAGGAAAAAATGGAGAAAATGGAACTTGACTGATTGAACTTACTTGAGGTATGGCAGAGCGTCGTACCCTGGATGATTACCCGGTTGGGAGGGGGAGGTGTGTAATTGTATTAGCTTGTTAATGGTAAAAAAAATGAAAATGTTTTGAAAATAACGAACAAACGGTGTCGTGCAGAGCAAGAGAATCGTAGCGTTTTCTCCACTTGGTTCAAGTCGGTTTGTTAGCAAAAGAAATTGAACAATAAAGATAAACCACCTCGGAGAAAGAAAGGGGAACTGACATTATCACCGATACGAGGATTCTTATCGACGACGAGTGCGTCGACACCTAGATGCTTGAGATGAGCTGCCATTTCAAGCCCCGTATGTCCAGCACCAATAACTAGAACGTCAGGATCACCATCGGCGAAATCAATTTGCTTCTGCCGAACGTCGTCCCATGGTTCGACCACTGGTACCGTTTCACGATTAGCTCCAATCTAGAATAATGGGTGGTTGAACGTTTGAACGGCTGAAACAGAGGGCCGGAAGGGAATTTTTAACCTTTTCAACTACATTCTTTAGCGATTCCAAAGCGGTGAACACGGTGTACGCTCTCCATTGACCATGATCCGACTCTCCAGGGACGAGTCGTGCAATCCCAATCGCTGTCCCGACCGGAGTCTCAAACCCGAATGTGAATTGCAAGAAGATCAAATCAGGGAAAATGTTGGTTATGACCGGACGATTGTGTGGGTCTTGGAGGATTTGTGGAGAGGAAGAAGATGAAGATTGTATGAAATCTCCTCGGGCGTCCAGCAATGCTTTGATTTTTGATGAACCGATAAAAGTACGGGTGTCTGATGTTAGAGCGAGGATGTCACGCCAGAAAGAGTCTTCCAAGAATAGATTTCCGACGTTTTTAGTTTTGATAAATTTGTCGAGCCAGTCTTGGGCTATGGCGAGTGCGGAAGCGGTATCATTTGGGACGGACTGAGCTTTGAGCTTGTCGAGGGTTGGGAGGCTGTCGGACATTTTCAGGAATGTTGGATGGGTGGTCCTTGGTCGTTGGTGGAGGTGGTAGCCGTCAGAGAGCCGTTTTTTATGGGCGTGGCAGACACGGATTGGAGGTTCAGGTCCTTATCAGATTTACCATCACATGTATTTTAAGGTTTCCTTTCCCAGCGATGGTCGGGCATCTCCGCAGTCGCAGCCGCCGACGTTGCTCATCGTTGCTCGCACCCAGCCGTACCAGTCTTTCATCTATCCATCTTTACGGAATTCCAGCAACGATCTGATTTTGATACGTAATAATTCCAATTACTGTACTGTACAGTGCAAACTGACCAATGAACGGACGACGCTACTGACGTGGTTTTTATCCCTTTACGAACACTTCTCTTCCTTTCCCCCTCCCCTCCCTCTTCAAGCTCAACCATCGTCTAAGCGTTGAGCCCAGCTATTTTTCAAGCCCATCCCCCGAAAACAAAAAAAACAAAAAAAAAGGAAAAACACGTTCGAAATCCAAAAAAGTGGATACAACCCCGATCCTCGGAGTTCTCCCGTCCTTTTTGAATACTATTCAAGTGGTTATATATATATATATATTCAGCTGGAAGGGAAGCAAATAAAGTCATAGATACCCTTACCCTCCCCCGCTCCCCCCGCTCCCTCCCTCCTCCCTCCTCCCCCGCAACGTCTGTCCACGTCGTGATGCCACTGAACACCAGCGATCCTCTCGTCGGGATTGGAAGTACGTGAATGACCATATAATCTCTCTGCTTTCACAAACGAGCTCACCTTGATTCCTATTAAAAAGTCACCTCTGTGGTCTGCACTATCCCCGCAATCATCACTACCATTTATCGACTGTACATTCGAAGGGGGAGGTACTGGTTCGACGATGTAAGCCTATGGCCCCCATTTTAAAAAACATCTACTGACCTTTGCTTCGATTTCCAGGCTTGGGCTCTCTTTTCAGTCATGACACAAATGGTCATGTTTTCCGGAGCGTTCGTCCACATCACACATTCCAGTCCTAAACTGTCAATGGTGGCGGCATACTACATGATGGCCTCTGCTTTTTATTCTGTCGTTTGGTAAGGCCCATAATAAACCTCGGTTGCATTTCTAGTTTTTTCTTTGGGCCTCTGAATCTGACACACACACAAAGGTTCGCTCGCCTATCCATTCTTTTCTCCATCATCCGGATTCATCCAGACGAAATAATGCGTCAAAGGCTATACGTCGTCGGCTTTCTCTTCTTCCTCACCCACGCCTTCCTCGTCTCTCAACTTTATTGGGTGTGCGAACCCGAACCTAGCTGGAAGCAGGAAGAAAGTCCTCAATGTGAACTTCCTAAACAGGTGGTCATATGTCAACTCGTTAGTGAGTTTCCGTTTTCTAATCAAGGGCCGCCAATGTCTCTAAAAAAAACCGGCCCAATAGCCGACGTAATAGCGGATAGTATCCTGGTCATCGTACCACTTCGATTGATCCAGACTCTCATCGATACCAGGCTTCGTCGGAGACTCACAGTCATCTTTTCTACATGCTTAATCACGACCGCCGTATCCCTCGTTCACGCCGCCTTCATCTTGGTCCATGCGTAAGTCAATCTGTTCTCCGTCCCTCCATTCATTCACCCCAACTCACTCAAAAAACTTTTTTATTTTTATTTTTATTTTATTCTTCTCTTCTTCTCAAAGAGGCCCTCAAGAAGTGATGGCCGCAATAACCGAAGACTGCGTCTCTCTCATCGTATGCAACGTACCCATCATCGCTAGCGCCCTCTTTGGGAAATGGCAGCGGTTCACAGGAGGATCATCAGAAAGTAAGATGGTCACGAAAAACGTGACGCTCCGATTCGCTTCTTTCCGGAATACGAGGAATCGGAATACCACTGGTATTACTACTAGTACGTTCGGTGGAGGTGGTGGTGGTTTCTCGGGTGTGATATCGGAAACTACGACGACGACCCAGAATGGGTTGGGGATAGGTAGTACTTGGTTGAGATGGGATAGGGAGTTATCGGTTGATGAGGAGGAGGATTCAAGTTCATCGACTTCGGAACCTGATTCGAACGTTACTTCGAATACCCGTGTGGAGTTGGACGATAGAGTTCCGACGACGACGACGACGACGGGTACGACGGAGCCAGAGTTTAGGAAGCGGAGTGATTTGGCGGCAGACGACGACGACGACGACGACGACGACCGTCGTCGTCATTCTGTAGTAGGCGCGATATATCCACCGACAGAAAACAAAAAGGTTTATTTCCTTGAACATGGTACGTTACTCCCTTCCCCTCGGCTGGGGATTTTACCTCTGTAACTGAAACCACCCAATTTAGATGTTTCGTAGCATAACAGGGCTTTTTTTTTTTTTTTTTTTTTTTTTTGTGCTATGGGCTCAATGTCATCATCACTCAATTGTCATAGCCCCCCGCCCCCCGCGTTGGTTGCCCTAGCTATATATATGCCTTGCCCTATGCCATGTCATGCCATGCATTGGAGCCTTGGAGCTGTGGATCTTTGGACCGAGGGCCCGGGAACGTTCGGTGGCCATTACTAGTACCCCCTCCCCCCCAGTCCAGTCCAGTCCAGTCCAGTGAACAAGGAAAGAAATACTGCTCGGACGATGATAATGTATGTATGTACATACTGTAATATCCGTATATATATATGTGTGTATACTAGATTGACTTACCCCAAGTAATAGGTCTTGATTGAAGTTCTTTTTCCGGTTTGGGCACTTTTCACAAGAACGGGATAACTGTGAATGCTACTGTTAGCTTCAACTTTACCGGTTATAACCTTTACATTATCTGGGCCAGGTTTCATGAGTGCTAATTTTGGAATACAGGACCTGCGTTGTACATCTACGGATTTTCTGGGGCCTGACTATGGTTCTTATGAAGTCCAGTTTGACGATACTATTTCTACAAAAGCTAGTGCTTATTTGTCCAACAACGCCTCAACTCCTCACCTTCTGTATGGCACAAACAACTTGACATAAAGCGTACACGAGTTGACTCTGCAGAATCTCGGAGCTATTTCAAGTAACGGTGATGGAGGAGGAAATTCACTCCTATTCGCAGTCTAGACCCATATTTATTGTGACGAAAAGCCTGGCTAACTATTTCTATCTCTATTTTAGAGCCTCAGTGTCGAACACGACTGTGCAAGAAAACGATCCTTCCTTGACCTACGTATTGAGTCCAGGAAACCCACTACTCAGGATTGTTTAACTTTTAAGGCAATGACTCGGAAGTAGACTCGCACGAAAATACCGACGCTTGCAAGTCTTTCATGACAATCAAGGATACAATTGACGTTACTGAGTTTTCGTTACTACGACACTGCGTTTACAAACTATGTACCGGGAATGAAGCAAGGAAGATTTATTACACGGCATGGTCCACCCGGAATGGCCGATCAAGGTCAGTCACGGCTACAGCGCTCATGTGCCAGTTTAGTCAAAGCGGTGGGCGACGGCGCCAAGAATAGTGGAATAAGGCTGGCCTTTGACTGGAGTGAGGGACATCGTACCACTGGCCTTGTCCCACTTTACATCATCGAATTTGGTCTCGACGTACTCATCCGAACCATTACCAGCTCCTGCACTGACATGGAAGCCGAAAACACTCATCCTCCCCCCAGTATTCTTTACCTCTTCGTAAATCTCCTCGACCTCGTCTCGCATATCGGATGCAAAGCTGACTTTCAACTGGACATCGTACGCAGCAATGACGGAGAGCATCCTAGCGACCTTGGAACTAAGGAGGTTTGGCGCATCCGGCATGAGATCTGGGAACCGAGCCTTGACGGCGGGGACATCCCTAATTGCAAGTTGTTCACTTTCGATGACAATTCAAAGCTCGTGGAAAATCTCACCATCCGCCTGGTTGAATGTCGAATTTCTGGACGCCAATCATGGCAAGCTGGAGAGATACACTGTTCTCTCGACCACTGGTTTCCAACGTACGCTTTTCCCACCTATTGTTGACAAATACCTCTGAGTAGAAGAAAGGCCAGAACCCCGTTCCACTCCCACTGGATACTTCCTTGAAGCCGAAGTCCTCCCACTTCGTCTTTCGTCCCTCATTGACATCAATCGTAATGACTTGGTCTCGTGGGGCGCCCCTAGACGATGCTTCAATCCACGATTGCACAGTACTGGCATAATTCGGGATGGTGTACTGTGGAATGCGGAAAATTGCCTGAGTGATGGCCCGCTGTGCGAGCTGCTCTCCATTTTTGGCAGACTTGAGGGCTTGAGGGATAAAATCAGCGTCTTCGATCAAGCCTTCTTGATTGTAACTAAAACGCTTGGGTTATTGACTCTAGTTCACGACTAATTAATATATTGCAAAGAACTTACCCTGGCCACGGGTCTTGACCCATTGCGCTCCGAAGCCCATCCATGACTTGCAAGAGGTAAGCGGCATCAGCGCCAAAATAAGCGTCCATCGCTTCATCGAGTTCAACCTCTGCGGCTTTGCGTGCGATTTCGGCGTCGTGCAGAGGTTGATAGTTGGACCTTGCCCATTGCGAAAAGTCCATGTTGGGAAACGATGCTTTAACTATGCGCCACTGATCGAATGCTTGCTCTTCGACCGCGAAGTATTTCTTGTTGGCGGCGGAATAGTCAGCTCTAGCCTTGGCCAGCCTGAGGGTGGTTTCTACGGAATGGTCCGCTTTCTATGAAAGCCATTAGTGCACAGTCGTCAATGACAAAGATCCATAATACCGATTCGACCCATTCGATCCAACTGTATGAAAGGAAAACAAAAAAAGGTGAATATAGAGTAAGTAAGTACTACCTCGAGTTAGAGAGCAAGATGCTAGTACCTCCTGAATTGCTGGATGTAGCTTCCAGTTGAACCGCCAGTGTAGTTGGGATTGTCAGAGTACTGAAGAGAGTCAGAGAACTTGTAAACGAGATAATTGGTAAGCGCAGAGGGGATGAGGTCGCCAGTGGCCATTCCACGCGTAGTGACTGGACTGGTGAGGATGATGCTGTGGTCACCAACGTCGAGCTGGAATTGGGTTTTGATTGCACTCGCATAGGCACGGGCGAAGATGTCTGGTTCTGGGATGGACATTGAGAAAAAAGCTTAGCGTAGTAAGTATTGGGATATCTGAGTCAAAGTCGGTGAAAGGAGGATGGTTTTTATATCTTTCTGAAGCCGGCATTGATTGAGGAGCGTGACAGCCGTTTACGAATTTGTAGCACGAATCGACCGAAAAATTCTTCAGAATTTTCACTTACGAATGCTTACGAACCCTTGAATAGAAAGCGCCACTTGACCCACCTCGGAGTTCAATTTGAATAGTGCAGGGGTGGAAGACTTGTTTGTACTCAAAAATTCTGGCGATCGACTCGTGCTACAAACTCGTAAACGGCTAGAATAGGGTATTGTGCAGATTGCCGAAGTTCAATGTTTAAAATTGGCGTGATCATCGGATGGGGGTTGGCTGTCACAATATACTTATCCGAATATGCTAAAGTAGACTCGAAAAACATGAAGAGGCTTGTACGATGGCTTCTATTAGGGTTCATTGTGCGTTCATTATCTGGACGTTTCCCTAACCGAGTGTCACACTGCTCGGCTTACCTTCGCTCCTAAGACCCATGTCAACTATCCAAAGTCTCCGAATTTTGATTGACGGCTGACAGGAAGCAAGTATCCCTCCAAAAATTGTCCTAGGACCTATGCGTGTTTCTGGAAGATGGGTAGGTGGTCAAAGTGAGCTATCAAGGAAAGTCTAGCGCGAATACTTGTTTTAAGAGTCCCGGATACGGTTACCCTCAAGGAGAAGGTCAAATTTTGCTTGATCAAACGTCGTTCCGATAGGTCTGGGGTCGACATGAGATCATGTTTTTATTCGTGGACCGTGCAGCTGAAGAGTCGGCAAACGTGGGCGAACCTCTTGCCGTTCTTACAGTGGTCCGTGTTTGGCCGGCCCCGCCGCCAGGGTATTTGAGGAATTATTAATCGGGCACGAGCCTGGAATATTGCTGGAGGGTAAGGGAAAGAAAATGGCGCTATCTACAGGCAGACCTTCAGGTGCTGAGGATGCCATAGCAATAATAAGCACCTAATGGCGAATGCTGATTCATTGCCAGTAAGCCGGCTCTACCTCCTCCACCCTGCCAGCTTAGGTCAGGATCACCACTGGCCAAATTTGATACTACTAATGGATAGTTTAACCCGCAACCCCTAACCCCCATTGTGGCAGTAGCCATCAGTATGTGCTGTAATCGTATTGTGGTGCTCCGCATCTCGCCGTTAGCAGCTCTCCAACTCTGAGCATAATTTTCCCCACCCCTTTACTAGCAGTGTTGCCCTAAGTGGACCGGGTTTGAACCCGAACCCGAACCGAACCTCTAGGTTCAAGGTTCAACTGGCCAGTGAACCGCTGAACCCCGAACCGGATTTATGAGCTGAAAGGTCATTTCTCCCGAGTCCAATGTCACAAACCACTGGTGACTCCCCAAAGTGACAGCAAATTGGACCAGTTAATCCTGCACGAGCAGGATTAACCAAACAATGATCGGCAGACAGCTGGGTGTGACCCTTATTACGTTTTGATATTCCGCCGCTAAGTAAAATTTGACCTTGTCCTTGAGGGTAACCGCACCCAGAGGAAAGGGGTGCAGGTCACTGGGCCAAAAATTCTCGCGATCAATTCGCGCTACAAAATTCGTAAACGGCTGGAAGCCTGGAATAAGGATTATCGGGTCGAGTGCAGATTGCCGGTTCAACAATCATCGGATGGGGGTTGGCTGTCACAAAATACTTATCCGAATATGCTGAGGTAGGCTCAGAAGACGTGAAGAGGCTTGTACAATGGCTTCTATTAGGGTTCCACGCAAGTTGGCCGCTGGCCATCGGAGAAGCATTGTGCGTTCATTATTCGGGCTTAAACTATTGAGTTTACGCAAGGCTAATAGACGAGGTGAGTCTAGTACAGTCTCCTCCACTACAAGTCACTGAGGATATACCTACCTAGCTCCCCGGATGCAGGTCGCAAAGGCATATCCTTCTCAGTAGACGTGCATAGGTCAAAGCGGCTCTGGGCCCGCCTATACTCCTTCTATTACCTAATCTTTGATATGACACAGGCCGTCGCTCCCACAATCGCTCCCACATTCCCTACCAGTATAGAAAAAAAAAATTTCCTTCCCTTTCTTTTCATTCCCTTTCACTCGTTGTACTAGGTGTGTGTAACATACATGTTTTTCCTTACCCCTTTGACTTGTCGTACTAGTATTGTTGTTTGTGTCGCCCTCCCTTGTCGCTTGAGTCCTTGCTTTCCCTCCCTATTCTCTTCTGCACTCAGCTCCGCTCCAGCTCGCTGGGCCGTTTCCTCTCCTCGTTACTCATCTCCCCTTTTGCTACTCTTCTTGTTGACCATGTTGATACTCTCACCTGCCCTAATAAAAGATGATCGTGTATGGCGGTCAATTACTGGCTAGACACCTGCGTGAGGTTCGAACCAAAGTCAATTGGCTGGACGTTTCCCTAACCGAGTGTCACACTGTTGGGCTTACCTTCGTGATTGACGGCTGCCAGGAAGCAAGTACCCTTCCAAAAATTGTCCTAGGACCTTTGCGGAAATTTGGTAACATGAACATTTCTGGAAGATGGGTGAGGTGGTCAAGGTGAGCTACCAAAGAAAGTTTGTCTGGCGCAAATAAGTACTTGTTTTAGGAGGAAAAGGCTGCAGGTCAGAGACGCTGAGCCACAAAGTGTACTGACTGTTTCACTGATGTAAAAATTCGGAGACAATTTCAGGACAGGCTCTGGTGCAAATTGTTGTAGATTCGCTCAGTAAGCAAGTGCATAAACTAGAACTTTCTATTACTTTCTATTATCTTCGCTGCTATTCCTCTACTTACATCTCATAGTACATAGTAGAACCTTCTAGATACATGTACTTAGGTATATAAGGCTTGTACTGAAGCCTACATACAACAATACTATCATCTTAATCTCTTATTCTCACAATAGGTTATGGGCCCCGCCGTCAGCCATAACTGATTTTGTACTCCACTCAACTCTCGCACTCATTTGATCCAAATTGATTGCCATCATGTCGGACGCCGTCACTTCCGCTTATCGCATACAGCACCTTTCCGGACCGGAGAATTACCCAACATGGAGAACGAAGATGTTGGACATTCTCACAGATTTGGGCCTTGAGGAATATGTTCTCGGCACCAATACCGAGCCTAACGACGCGTCGGCAAAAACATCTTGGGCCAGAAAAGACCGCCAAGCCCTATCCGCCATTCGACTACGAGTCGGTGATGAACCACTCGTATATATTTCTGATGCCACTAGTTCGGCATCCGCGTGGGAAACACTTTCGGAGATGTACCAACCGAAAGGAGCAATCGGCATCGTTGTTGCACGCCGCAAGCTTTTCCGAGCTGAGTGCCAAGAAGGAGAAAACATTCAGACTCACATTCGCACCCTTACGCGCTATCGTCAGGAACTTGCCAGTCTAGGTTCAAAAATCAGTGATGACGAGTTCTCAATCACCATCCTCACATCCCTCCCCGAGTCTTGGAATTCTTTTATCCAAGGAGTAGACACCACGGCACTTTCAGATTCGACCAAAATCATTTCCCGCATCCTCGAACAGGAACGTCGAAAAATTGCCAAGCCATCATCGGATGACATCGCTCTTGCCGCAGGAAAGCGCGGAGCATTCAGTCGAAAGCATTCAGGGCCAAAATGCTTTAGATGTGGAAAGAAAGGACACTTCATTCGAGATTGTCCTGAGCCCGAATCTGACAGCTCGTCTTCGGACTCAGAAGAGGACTATCCTCCCCGTCGTCATTCCAAAAATGACAAAGCAAATGTAGTCACCAAAATTGACTATGCATTCTGAATTCACTAATTCCCTACAATAAATCTTTCTCCGATCTAATGTGTTTGGATCGTCGAGCTCTCGCATGTCATCAAGGTCATTATCATCAGGTTTCCCATCAAGTTTCACACCATTTATTCCCTGCCGCTACTTGTCGTTGTGTTCGCTTGTAGGCCCGGCCCCCGATTCCTTACTAGTCGCTTACGCCCGGTGTGTCCGGCAAAGCACTAATTGAGAGCTGTGCCTGGTGTGTCCGGCAGCTACTCCCGAGTTGTATTCACTGTGCCAGGTGTGTCCGGCAGTGCAATGCATTTATTGATGCTGTGTCAGGTGTGTCCGGCAGCCATCAGAAGTTATACCAATGCTGTGGCAGGTGTGTCCGGCAGCCATTGAAGTCGTCCGATACTGCGCCAGGTGTGTCCGGCAGTAATCTGGAACTCTATTGTTGCGCCAGGTGTGTCCGGCAACAACGTCTACTGAATTTCTCATGTGTTGAGAAATCAAATCTATTCAAACGCGTGTGTCGCGAGATTATAGATTCGAGGGGGAGTACTTACCGACTTTACCCTTAACAAGGTATCAGTTCCACTGCGTAACTATAGCCATTTTTATTTTTGATAGTGTATTGCACTTGAGGGGGAGTGTTGTAGATTCGCTCAGTAAGCAAGTGCATAAACTAGAACTTTCTATTACTTTCTATTATCTTCGCTGCTATTCCTCTACTTACATCTCATAGTACATAGTAGAACCTTCTAGATACATGTACTTAGGTATATAAGGCTTGTACTGAAGCCTACATACAACAATACTATCATCTTAATCTCTTATTCTCACAATACAAATATACTAGGCTCATTAGAAATTCAGAAAAGAATGTTGACTTGTAATTCCATCACACACAAAGATTCTGATATGCTTGGGAGCTGTTGGATCAATGACAACTTGTGAGGTCAGTTGCGCTGATGGAGCCGGTCAGCTCTTTTTATGTCAATTGAAGTCCCCATATTTTGGAAGTAATTCTGGTCACTGCAATCTAGGCGTTACACGTTAGTTAAATTTTGGTATATGATATATCAGTAAAACACTCAGTCCAACGGTAGGTTTGTTTAGGCTTCCGTCTCGTGGGAACAGAAACCGTGTTTTTGTTTAGACTGGTATCAATCGATAAGGGGCTTTGGCTCTTCCTCTTTCTCCTACCACCATCATCTTCTTGCTTGCCTGAGCAAGGAAGAATCCCGTTCTCTTTCTCATTGAAATTTCAGCAAAATTTCACACCCACCTCCCCCCCATTCCTTCCTCCATTCATATTGTTCCATCAGGAAAATTGAAGTTGCTACGGAAGGTTCCATAACACCCTGTAGCTCGGGTAATCAAATAGTAAAGTCCGGCTTTATCGTGAAGTTTTTGTGCTACGTAGCTCCATCAGGGACCTATCACCCATTCCGTAACTGCCATTAAAACTACATAGTCTTCCTGTCTACCCGTTCTTTCAGGTTATGGGGCTACAAATTTAGCCCGAATATTCTCTTATTATGACGCTCAGTTGTTCCACATAAAAAAGGTATAACATAAATTAAAAGAACAAATAGTCATTTAGTGTACATAAACTGATGATCGAAGCAATCCTGTTACTACTACAAGTGCATACAGAACAATACTACACCCAGACTGCCGTAGTAGACCCCAGAGCGTTGAAAAAATCCATACCTAGAGGCTAAGTTCAGCACATACAAGGAAACTAGGCAGATGGTTAGTACCCATATGTAGTCCATGCCGACTACCGAAACTTACTACTCAAGCCAGACAACAAACAAATAGTTACTGCGAAAAGGTATGAGTTAAGAGACAGAGTGAAGCGATAGCAATGACTTGGAATACACACAGAAGTTCCGAAAAGGTGAGTCAAGAGCCTAAACAGATAGTCAGTCCAAGGCAGAAAACCGCTTGAAAAGGCAATGACAACCCCACTCACTCTGCTACAAAGGTCTATTGTAGATTGCCACTAAGCAATGCACTGCACTGAGTTGAAGAGGAGGAAATCATGAAGAGGAGATGGTAGAGTAGCTGGTGTCACCACTGCCTAGTGTACGGCGTCAAATATTGTTGAACGTTGAGCAGGTGGATGTTGAACAACACGTGCACACTGCGAATTATTTTTTTTTTCGGGTTTCATGATCACGTGATTGCAGGCAGGAGGTAAAATAAATGAATTGGCCGTCGACACGTCACTTAGAAAATCTCTGGAATGTGCTCGCTGCTAAAAATGCGCTAACGCGCAGTGCGTGGGATCACTACTACCACAACCCAAAACCAAAACTAAACCCAAAATGTATTTAGGTAAGTTAGGACAGGTTCCGCCTTATCAAATTTGTAAAGGTGCGAGTGTGCTTGTCAAAGGTTACGCGGGTTCCGCAAGAATCTATCGCTTTTTAGGTTTTCTTTGTCCACAGGAGCTAGGGCTCAACTGCTTCGACGCTCGACTACGATGTAGCCTAACTAGGTTTTTATATAACTTTGTATCGCTTTTAGTCGAAGTAGGGGCGCACTGGCCTTTCTAACTTAAACTAAACTCGAAACGGACTTGTGCCAGTGACGAAGGGGCTAGGGCTCAACTTCCTCGTATGGACTTTTGGATAGATCAACGAAGGGGGGCAAGGGCTCAACTTCCCAACGAAGACAGGACAACTTTTTGGTAGATACGCGGTCTAGTTCACCACAACCTTGACCGGGCAAATTTCGTAACTTTTCTTTTCTTATTGGCTACACAGGAGTTTTCCCGCTGGTTTGCACTTCTCAGACGCCCACTCCGGCAGATACTGAGCAAAATATAATATAAGGTGAGATCCGCACTGGGTAATCTAAAGTTAGGATACATACGTGCGGAGTATATATACCGTAAAATAATAAATAATATTAAAATCCTCAAACTCCAAACAATATTCACGAAAATGTTGAAACGTCGACCCCAATTCCACTCCCAGGTAAACCGATCACCTGGATAGTCCTTCCTAACTAGTTTTCGTAGGATTCTTCCATTTCGAGTAAAAGGTCCGACGGATCGGATGGTTAAACGGATCGGCTAACTTGTCCAGAGTTGGTTTAGAGTGCCTTGATAATTCTTTTAACCTTTGGATATACTCCAGCTTCTAGTTCCGCATGGTAACACTGGTCATAACTGATCTGGCATCGGAATGCCGGTACCGGTCCCTGTGAACTATGGCCTAGCTCGCCCAACGTACTTGGACGTACTCTCAACCATTCCTCCGTTGAGTGCCGAAGTATCCTAGCTTCTCATTACATTTCTTTTAATGTATGTCGCATATATCGACACTTAAGTCGTATCATATCATGTCATTTCATAGCTTTTGGCTTTTCGTTCCATTTGGTACAAGTACTCAGTATCATCGAATAACATTTCGGGTGAAACCAAGTTAGGACTCGATAAGAGCCACTGGAATAAGTGCCACGTGTTAAATAGCCTCGCAGGTCTTCGATCCCTTGATACGAAGCAAGTAACTAGCTCATATATGAGACCCTTGGCGGTTTATGGGTGAGTCTGCTAACTTTCGAGAGTTAGGACCAAGTTCTCATAAGCCATCTATACAAAGATGTGTATGGTTTACCATCGACCCAGGTAAACATAGTTAGGACGCCTGGTCCAATCCTCGATTAATCGCATACATAGTTGCCTAGCTTGTTAGCTGACGACTAGGGCTCGTCTCAGCTCTCAAGTATACTTTCTTAACTTAGAAAGTCGTACTTTGGATGATTTCACGCATGAACGCAAATTAATCGCATCAACGAGTGAACCGTTGCTTCCGGAACTAACCATCCTCTTTTAACGTAATCCTGATAAATAGGACACGCTGCCACTAACAAGTGATCCTTTGCTCGCACATGAAACAAAGCAATTGACGAGGACCAGTGTTCGAATAGGTGTTCCCATATCGAGCACTTGATCCAGAGGGTCCGGATTGATTAAATCCGTATCGATTCTGATTTCCTTCTAAGTTAGGCTGCCGTTGCGAAACAGCTGCTCCAACTAGAGAGGCCACCGTACTAAGACCTTCGCCAACTTTCAATGTCATTTGACGCATTTCTTTTAGCCATGCTTCATTAACATCTTGTTGAGATGCTAGACGCTCTTTTTCGAACTCTAACTTCTCTTTCTCATTAACACTATCTTTGGAAGCGGACTTCCACAAATCTGAGATGCCTCCTTCAACATCGTTCTCCTGCTTAATCTTTCTGACACTTTTAAGGTAGTCAAAGTTCGACTGGGCAGGTAGACCCGACGTGAGTGGATAGGCTATCTGGCTTCGTCTATACGACTCTGGGTTGGTAGAACCAATACCCGACGACCTTACGGATGTTAGGCCGTATATAGATTCGTAGTTCGACAAGGAGAAGACTTTTTCCGCTGCCGCTACAGCTTCTTTAAGCGTAATAGGATCCTCTTTTCTTCGATTACCGATCGTTGCCGGTTTTACATCTCTCCTAACTTGATCAAACACCATACTTCGAGTACTCTCTTCGAATACCTTCAGATAGGTGCGTACCGCATCCCTATTAGCTAGGATGGGTCGATCCGTCATTAACTTTTCACATTCTGTTACAAACAGAACATTATAAAGTCGAAACTCGGCTTTCTGCCTTATACTCAGGGGTTCGTACTCGTTGACAATTCGGTCTAACTCGTACATTGACCCTGCAACATCTAACATTTCTTCAGGAAGAATATTTCGGACCTCTTTTACGAATTCATCGTAGTTAGGCGTCCTAACACTCTTCATGCCCATAAATAGCTTTCTGGTCGGATATGTACTCCAATCCAGAGCTAGTTTTAACTTCGCATCGTCCGACGTAATGCCGTTTGAATCAAAGATCCACTCTGCCGCCTCAAACCATTGAATAACTCCGACTGGGTCTTCGATATTCAAGATAGGTGGGGTCTTATATAACTTCGGTAACTTTTCGGCTGCAGCAGCCAACTGAGTCACCGCATCATTCGAAAGGGTTGGTAACCCAATCTGGGGAATATTGTTCCGATTTGACATGTTTTTCGATTTTTGTAAGATAGGATGAGAAGTAGACGAGATAGAATGCGAGAGATTGAGATTTGGAAAGGAAGACTGAAACCAAGACGAGAAAATAGACGGATAGTCGAAAGAAAGTGTTGGGGTTTGTGTAGAGGCGAGATTGATTGATTCGAAGTTGAAAGGATTCGGTCCTTGCTCGTTATTAGAGTTAGGACTTTCACCGATCGGTGTTAAAGGTGATTCTGGTTGTTCTCTAGACTGGTCGTCGTCGTCTTGAGACGCCGAACGTACAGCAGGAGATTTTGGGTATGCTCCAATAGAAGGACCTTCTGGTTCGTCTACTGTTGCTTTTTCTTTTGCTTTACGAGTTCGCCCTCTGTTATCTGACGAAGGGTTCACTGATTTTGCTTTTCTTTGACGTGCTTCGACGCGATCTAACTCCCCAAAGTCAACGATTTGAACTCGAGATGAATTCCGAGTATTACGCTTCGACGATGGTTCGCCTATCTTGCTTTCGCAACGTACAAAGGGTTTTTGTGGCTTTTAGGCCTATAGATTCTTTTAGAACCCCTCGCGGTGGGCTCCAGATAACGCGCAGTGCGTGGGATCACAACTACCACAACCCAAAACCAAAACTAAACCCAAAAACGTGTTTAGGTAAGTTAGGACGGGTTCCGCCTTATCAAATTTATAAAGGTGCGAGTGTGCTTGTCAAAGGTTACGCGGGTTCCGCAAGAATCTATCACTTTTATCTTTCTTTATCCACAGGAGCTAGGGCTCAACTGCTTTGGCGTTCGACTACAGTGTAGCCTAACTAGGTTTTGGTATAACTTTGGATCGCTTTCAGTCAAAGTAGGGGCACACTGGCCTTCCTAACTCAAACCAAACTCGAAACGGACTTTTGCCAGTGACGAAGGGGCTAGGGCTCAACTTCCTCGTATGGACTTTGGATAGATCGACGAAGGGGGGCAAGGGCTCAACTTCCCAACGAAGATAGGACAACTTTGGTATATACTCGGTTTAGTTCACCACAACCTGAACCGGACTAACACAATGCGAGGGAGCTAGGGCAATCGACCTCGACTTTCCAACTTTGGTATATACGCAGTCTAGTTCACCACAACCTTGACCGGGCAAATTTCGTATCTTTTCTTTTTCTTTTCTTTATTGGCTACACAGGAGTTTTCTCGCTGGTTTGCACTTCTCAGACGCCCACTCCGGCAGATACTGAGCAAAATATAATATAAGGTGAGATCCGCACTGGGTAATCTAGAGTTAGGATACATACGTGCGGGGTATATATACTGTAAAATAATAAATAATACTAAAATCCTCAAACCCAAAATAATATTCAAGAAAATGTTGAAACGTCGACTCCACTTCCAATTCCATGTAAACCGACCACCTGGATAGTATTTCCTAGCTTGTTTTCGTAGGATCCTTCCATTTCGAGTAAGAGGTCCGACGAATCGGATGGGTAAACGGGTCGGCTAACTTGTCCGGAACAGAGTTAGAGTGTCCTGATAATTCCTTTAACCTTCGGATATACTCCGGTTTCTCGTTCCGCAATGTAGCTCGAGTCATAACCAAGAGGGCGTCGGGATGTCGGTACCGATCCCTGTGAACTACGGCCTAACTCTTCCAACGTACTTTGAGGTACTTCCAACAATTCCCTCGTTGAGGTCTGAAGTGTTCTAGCTTCTCGTTGCATATCTTTTCATGTATGTTGCATGTATCAACACTTAAGCATATCATATCATTTCATTTCTTTGACTTTTCATTCCATCTGGTACGAGTACTCAGTATCATCGAATAGTACTTCGGGTGAAACCAAGTTAGAACTCGATAAGAGCCACTGGAATAAGTGCCACGTGTCAAATAGCCTCGCAGGTCTTCGATCCCTTGATACGAAGCCAGTAACTAGCTTATATATGAGACCCTTGGCGGGTTATGGGTGAGTCTGCTAACTTCCGAGAGTTAGGACCAAGTTCTCATAAGCCATCTATATGAAGATGTGTATGGTTTACCATCGACCAAGGTAAACAGAGTTAGGACGCATGGTCCAACCCTCGATTAACCGCATACATAGTTGCCTAGCTTGTTAGCTGACGACTAGGGCTCGTCTCAGCTCTCAAGTATACTTTCCTAACTTGGAAAGTCGTACTTTGGATGATTTCACGCATGTACGCAAAACAATCGCATCAACGCATCGTTGTATTTGCGAGGGGATTGATAAGTACGAGCCTGGATCTTAGCCTGGTCGGTTTTCAGTCTAATCCTGCAGGTGCCGTCATCATTAGGAAGCTCATTTACGTGTGGAATTTTTTGAAAGACATCAGAGTATTCCGCAATAATGTCTGCTGATAGTTTGGCACAACGTTCAGAGTCTTCCAAGATTTCAATTCGCGCGCAAACAGCAGCAACAACATCCACAGGCAGGACATGATCTGAAAATGATAAATCAGGGTGCGCAGCGTGGTACACCTTTAATTCCTTAATCATGACCCCTTTATCTGCAAATGAGCTCTTTATTTTTCTTTTAAGAACCATACGTTTCTCGTGAGGGGAAAGAGGTAACGCAGGGGGAACAGGAAGGGTGTCCAAAGGGTTGAGAAGGTCAAAACCCGAAGGCTTATGTATACATGAACGAGCGGCGTAATCAATTACAAGGTTGTTATGACTGAGGAAGGGAATACCAAGAAGGATAGGTACCGCAAGGGAAGAAACAACGAGCGTGAGAGGTACGAGATGACCAGGCATTGGACGGGTCATGTAATCGAAGTTTAACATAATGTGTGATAGATTTGCATGTCGAGTCAAAGGCGCCAGAATATGGTTCAGGGTGCCGCAATTTGTGCATACGGAGACCAAGCGAACCGGCAACATCAGATCTAATAAGCACAAAAGGTGAGCCATCGTCAAGCAGTGTTTTAAAGGAATCAGTGGAGTTTGAATGGAGGTTATCAACATTCGCAGTCCACCAGAAGTGTTCGGACCGGAAGGGGGGACAATCAGCAGCGGAATCATTACTCACAGTGCGAGTACGAGCGGGGGCAGAGACAACCGAAGCTACTGATGAGCGATCTCTAGGTGACGGGGAAGTGTCGTCGTTAGAACGGCGACTCCTGCGGCGGTTTGGTGTAGGGTCATGAGAAGGAGGAGAACGTTGACGGGGGTGTTCAGGCTCTTCATCCGAGGTGCCATACAAATCATCATCGTCACTGCCATTGTTGAATACAGCAGTGACGGCGGGGATGTGAGAACAAGATGAGGACTCACAACGTATATCGCGGTTGAATATGGAAGGGCCGGAGGCAACATGTGTAATATTCCTTCGACCAAAGATAGCCCCAACATTCGGCACAGAGGGTTCACTTGGCGTGTCAAAGAACTCGGAAATATCGTCGATGATCTCCACTGGTAGGACAGCGTTGACCGTACGAGCAGGTGCAAATGACAACAGGGCGTTGAGAGAGATGACTTTGTTCGTTTTAGCATGAACTTCACGAGCACGGCTGAGGTCAGTCTTTGTCAATGACCAATAAGGAACTGTCAAAGGTGGAGCGCCTGGACAGTCCTTGGCATTGTGCTGTGCAAAGAAGGCGCGACAACGAAAACACCCTTTGCCTTCGGATAGGATAGCTCGTTCAGCATCAGAGAGTTTCGGCACAGAAGATGAAGAATTTGAAGAGGGGCCCGGTCTAGAAGATGATGAGGAATATGTGCGTGAAGGGACAGGGTTATCACGGCGGAAGTTAGGATGATCATTGAGGGAACGAGGTGCAAGGGGTTGTCGCTTGATGCCCAGGAGTTTGGCCGTAGCATCAGCATGCTGCTTGAGGTGGAGTTCGTTCCGCTCCCAGATGTTTTCCGCTTTCTTGATCCACTTCTCAAAAGGCAAGCTCTCGTCAAGCTCATCCCGCTGGAAGGTAGCAATGGTCATATCGGCAAGGTTGGACTGGATAATCACCTTGAGCTGTTTGGGGGGCAGGTGCTGCGCAGTACCCTCTAGTCGACCGTTCATTGCCTTGATTGCGGTGTAAAAGTCTTTGAACGAACTTCCTTCGAAGTGCCATTGTTTCGTGGCGAAGATAATCCGGAGCTGGTCAGCAGCCCAGTCACGACCGACAATTTCTACACAGATCGTGGTGAGGAAAGGGTGAACAGCCTTGTTCGTACCATCTGTTAAGTCGAGGCCAAGGAGATCCTCCATGTTTGACTTCACCCAGAGTTGAAGACGGTCGTGCGTGAGTGCCGCGAGGAAATTCATTTTGACCTTTTTGTCATCTATGATTTCTTTGTACTCGAGGTACCGAAACATCTGTGTGCAAACAGAATCCCATTCGGAGAGGGAGAGACGAGACGCATGAACAATCGGAGGGCACTTGAGGCCTCCTGGCGTGAACGAAGCCGTAGCTGAGGACGACATGGGTATATGCTCGGAATCAGAGTCGGAATCGGAATCGAAATCAGGGGAAGTCTTCTGTGGGCCGAGGGGAATTGGCGGCCTTGGCAAGGCGGCAACAGGGGGGTGCGACGGGGTGTGGGTCACGCCGTTGATAGCGGGAGGTTCAGGGCTTTCACTGCGTGGCGGAGAGTGAGACGATGGTAAAGATGAGGACCACGAGGACGAGGAGGCAGCGGCGCGTAATGAATTCTGTGTCTGGCGGGTCACTAATTTCGGGACAATGTTCGCGTGGGGACTAGGGGACATGATAAACTGTGAGCGTGTTTCTTTTCAGACTATGGGCACAGGCGAGTTAAGAAAATGAGAGAAACGCGAGGTAAGACGAGGGGGAGAATCTTTTCAGACTATGGGCACAGGCGAGGTGAGACAATGAGAGAAACGCGAGGCGAGACGAGGGGGTGAAGGTAAAAATTAAAAAATTCTGGATGATGTATGGGCACCAATCCAACAGCAACCTTAACAAGGCGAGAAGGACTGGGTGCGGGTGGTACAAGAAGACTATTGTTAATGACTCGTTCGAGTGTTTGGGCGTCGAGCGAGCTCAGAACTCGAGAGTTCAAAAAGGCGATGGTTACACACAAAAAAAAAGTGGAAACGTCCGTAAGGACGAAACACTCACGTATCAGACAGTACTTGTGTGACACAGTGATTGGTATTCGGAGGAGGAAGGTGAGGTATACGTATATGAGAGAGAGATGGTGGTGGTAAGCGAGAGAGAGAGATAGGCTATGGCGTCTCTATATAATTATGGTACAAATAGGTGTCAATATATGCGTCTAGTGTAGGCGCACGTTTACACTTTTTCGCTAAGGACTTTGGTCATCATAACGCGATACAGCTTGGGAAATATTAGTATGTTTCAGTCGTTAATGCTTACAACGTTATACGCGCAAGCTCTATGTCGCGTGTGCCGTTTAGAATAATCACAAATCAATTTTATTTCGGAAATTTTCAACCAAGACTCAAGAACATGATTAACTACTGGCAGATTCCGTACACGCTTGAGTAAAGAGGTGACAATTGACGGGATTCTGGGGGACCGTTTCTCGATAACCTCTGAGATTCCAGAGCATCGGAAAATTGGTTCTGACAAAGGGGATGGTTCTTCAACTGGCACCGCGTCAAGGGGAGAGTACCATACCTCGAAAGAAGCTCCACCGAAACGGATTCTTTTGTTTCAAAGCGATGTAAGTTGTGCTTCAAGTTCCGAGTAGCGGCCAAGACTTCAGTATTTTTGGACCCTGAGTAGATTGCATTAACTGGCGCGTTGGCACTTCTACAGAGGATCACCGTGCACTTGAGTATTCGTTGGTGATGAACGGAATCTTAGGGGTCCGGCTGGCAGTAGACAGATCTGCATTGCGAATTCAGAGAGCTTGGAATAACAATGTCAGCTATGGTTCTACCTTGCAATCCGGATCCGCCACTTATGTCGTCTCTGAGTTCTGCGTTGCAGGATGCCTCGCCCTGTTGAAAAAGACATTCTATGCCAATTCTACATAGAATCACATCAGAATCCTTTCTTTTTCTTTCAGAATAGGCGTATATATACATCGAAAGTCCCCACAAGGTTTCTGGCGACTTCAAAACTGAGACCGGCGATTTGGGATTGATCTTCGCTTCCAGGGACTTGTGGAGGGCCTACAGCACGTCTCAGTTTTAGTGTAGATACGCTATGCTTCGGACCAGACAAAGAGAAAGGCTCAACCTGTCCGAGGCCTCGAGCTTGAAAAGTGGCTGGGCTGAGTGGCATGGTTTCCAATGTCGCGAGATCATCTTGTACCCGTAGCAATGATGGAAGGAGGTTATGAAAGCTTTACGAGAGCTTAGTCGTAAGCCGACGGCATAAACGGCAAATCACGCTGTTGTTCCACGTGAACAGAGTTTGACAACTCTCTATCCCCGATTCCCCCTACTCGCCGCGACGACCATCTCGACCTCAAAAAAATATGGCTGAATCACTGCGGTTCCTTGGTTCTCTGTGGCCACAAAGGATGGGTCACTGCCATTGCTACCTCCTCAGAAAACCCTGACATGATCTTACGGCTTCCAGAGGTATGTGCTCAGAATATCTAAAGCACCGATCTGGATTCTAGTTCCTAAGCAATTCTTCAGACAAAACCATCATTGTCTGGCAATTAACCCGCGACGAAGATTCCTACGGCTGCCCTAAATGAATCTCCAAGGCCACAACCATTTTGTCTCCGATGTTGTCATCTCTTCCGACGGCCAATTCGCCCTTTCGTCTTCCTGGGACCACACACTGCGTCTCTGATCTTAACGCCGGTCTCACAACGCGTCGCTTTGTCGGCCACACTTCCGATGTTCTTTCTGTCAGCTTCAGGGCTGGCGACCGACAAATCGTATAAATCGTATCTGGTTCGCGCGACAAAATGATCAAACTCTGGAATACCCTCGGTGAATGTAATACAATATCAAGGATGATGGCATTCTGAGTGGTACGTTTGACTTAGTGATCCAGATTTGCTATGATTTAACCACTTGATGTAGGGTGTCCTGTGTCCGATTCAGTCCTAATGTCTTGAACCCTGTCATTGTTTCTTGCGGCTGGGACAAGGTTGTGAAGGTGAATAGTGAATACTCTTTCCGAGTTACTGCTCAATATGATGTATTGTATATATTTGCTACTTCAGAGGGTTCGACCCTATGAGACCAATTTTCCACCAAGATCTCTGATAACATTCTCATCTCCGTATAGTTCTTCCGCTCACTATTTTTCAGGTCTGGGAACTTTCCAAGCTCAAGACCAACCAGTACGGCCACACTGGCTACATCAACACTATTTCTGTGTCTCCTGATGGTTCTCTTGCCGCTTCAGGAAGAAAAGACAGTATCACCATGCTTTGGAATCTCAACGAGGGCAAGCACCTCTACTCCCTTGAGGCCGGTGACAATGTCAACGCCCTCGTCTTCTCACCCAACCGATACTGGCTCTGCGCAGCAACTGCCACCTGTCAAAA
This sequence comes from Collybiopsis confluens, assembly GCA_013368555.1. NCBI lineage: Eukaryota > Fungi > Basidiomycota > Agaricomycetes > Agaricales > Omphalotaceae > Collybiopsis > Collybiopsis confluens. Next base: position 136,737 of record JAACJN010000064.1, on the reverse strand, counting down.
TCTTTGACCTCGAGAGCAAGTAAGTAACACGTCCTGTCCGTTTTGGATTCATTCTGACCTCCACAATTGCAGATCTATTGTTGATGAGCTCAAGCCCGCATATGCCGAGGAGGGTGGACGATTGCCCGAATGTGTTTCCATTGCCTGGTCTGCCGATGGCCAGACTCTTTTCGCTGGATTCACTGACAATGCTCTTTGGGTTTGGACCGTTGTTTCATAGTCTGGGTATTTCTCCATGTATATAGGCAGGCTCTGCACCTAATATATCCGTGACCAAGCAAACCCAAAAAAAAACTATTATCAATGCTTGAGCGTATATCGAGTGAGGCTACTGTAGGTCACGATTACATTACGTTGCAACTATCCCTGCTCCACATTCATCGACTCTGGATTAACATTGAGAGATCCTTTCGGTGTACCACGAGCAGCAGCATTGATGTAGAAATCGAACAAGTCCTTCGATTCTGGTTTCAGGCGAATGAATTTCTCCTTCAGCCTTGCCGCTTGAATGTGAAACTGGTCAGGTCCAACACTGAGTTCACGCAAGCCATAATTGGCTGCCGATTCAAGCGCCATGGTTGAGCAATTCAAGGATGTAGCCGTTGATAGGATCGATAGAAAGAGCCTTGGGACACTGAAAACATGTATACAATGCAAATATTTACGAAAACTCACGTCGTGGTACTTGATGATTGCGCGGTCTAAATCGTTCGTGAGATGGTATACTAATCCTAGAAACCCTAATGCAAGAGTGTGTCGAGGATCAAGCAGCAGGACTCTTTCATAAGCTTCTTTCGCCTGAGGGAGGAATCGTTCTTCTAATGAAAGAATGGATCTCATTATTGACACCAATACTAGCCCCAGAAAAATACTTACTCTAGCTTTCGATAACATGTCCCCAGATTGACGCATGTAGTCGTCCATGATTGCTGGGAACTCTGGGTCACTTCAGCTAAATCGAGCGCTTGCTGGAAAAGTTTGGCCGCTGCTTCATATCTGACGAACAGGAAATGAGTTTCTTCTCAGCCCAAAATTACCAGACTCAGTTTCCGCGATTGTACGCCATGACACCTCGCTCGTTCATTAACAAAGGGTCACCATCGCACATCGAGAACGAGGCATTCAGAGCTTCATCGGCTTGATCATAGTTTGACAAAGTTACTACAACTGATCAGCATCTAGCTCCGAGAAACTGCAATTGAGCGAACCTAAAATATTGACGGGCCTGCGCCCATTTCCCGTTACTGAGATACCATATGCCGACTGCATACCAACTTATAGGATTCTCAGGCTCCCGATCGACCAGTTCATGTGCAATAATGAACAGCCTCGAGTGAAGATGCTTCAAGTGATACATGCAGGCAATGTGTAGTGATGTTGTCGCATTATGAATCGAGACCAAGCCTAGAATTCTGCAGAGGGTTGAATACAGCAGATGCGGGAGTCGCCTGTCTCTTACCACGAAACAATCGGGCCAACGAAAGTGCGTCGGCAAAGCTGAACAACACGTCCGGGTTCTCGGCTAAGCCGTATTCTTCTACCAGCCATTGGCGTGTCAAAGCATGGTCTTCTGCATGTTTGTATTTGCGTAGTCGTGTAGTGTAGATTAGTTGAATGAAAGCTCCGTCTTGCGGTGTCTGAGTCGCATAAGCTAGCCCTTGAACAAAATCCCATTCTAATGAAATGAGACGACGGAGGGCTCAAGTAAGAACGTACTTTTCTGGATCATCGTTTCTCACTGATTAGCTGCTCGAATGTCGTAGCATTGACATCGAGAGCGAGGGCGTCATACATTTAGCCGGTCACGCGATAAGCGAGCATGAGAAGAGCGGAGATGGCACATTGATGCTCAATCTGGGACATTGTTCAGATGGGATGGAAGAGATAGTGGATGGCGTAACCTTTATGCCTCCATCAACACCAGGAAAATCGGGTTTCGTTTGTTCCAGATCGCGGAACGGATTTGCTTCGCCCAGCATTTCAGTCGCATCTGACCAGTTACCTTGGCGGACCGAAAGAGACGATTAGGAAGTGAGCTGAAATGGCTACCATCCTGGAAAACAGATTCCTGCTCATTTTGAGTTTATTCGGACAATCCCAGTGATAAACGCGGTATAGCCAACAACGTCTCGCGTTTTCTGCCTTTGCCGCCATTGGTCAAGTTTACAGGTGGTGTGGAAGGGTGTTTTGGAGAAGAAGTAGGAAAAGGACGCGTAAGAAGACATTCGGCACGCGAGTATTTTTGCTGCATGAAATACGACCGAGCGAGCCAAAACTCGTCATTTGGATCGTCTATCGAAGATAATTAGAGACAATCAAAGAAATCAAACGAGACATACTGGCCGAACTGACAATCCTGTCTCCCAGGATGCAGGGGTTTCATAGGGCTACTGTATCAGCGCGTCGTAATGCCATAATATCTGTCTTCATCGTCTGGATCGTCATCTACTAAGTGTTGGAATATACCGGCTATATCGTTTGTGAGAGGATGGCGGTTGATGCTTTCTTTCGGTTTGCACGGACGATGGGGAGAAAAGGGGGTAGAGGTAAAAATTTGAGCGGTTTGGATCCAGTGTAATTGAGACGAATCAGGGGGTGTTGGTCATGCTCGTTGAACCGGATACTCATACTGAACCGGATACTCATACTGGCCCAAGGTCCAATATCCGCGACCCACGTCGCATGATTCTTGTAGAAAGCATTCCATCCAATGAAGACCCAACTCTTCGGCCACGAATTGGGAAAAGATCCGCAAAGATACGATCAGGCAGGTCTTCATTGGCTTATCTTTGGTCACAAGAACACTGACACGGGACAGCACGTGCGCTCAGGCGTCTAATCTTACGTGGTCCTTTGTCTTCGCCGTCATGATGTCCACTCCATTGACCAAGGCTCCGGCAAAGCCCAACACGCCTCCGCATGCTCGTATGAGCTCCACTCAACCCTTCACCTCTACCTCTGAAGAATACGATTCAGTCTTTGTCGTCGCTGCGAATGAAATGGCCGGCAAATATTTTGGCCCGATATCAACCAAGGAATTCCTCGATCACTACCTCCCAGACGACGGTACAATTCCCGCTATGCCACAGATAGATACCGGAAGCTTTGCGAAGGTGGCATCGACGGCAGTCGAGAGGTGGATGTATGAGCCCATGGTACGAATTTATCGCGTTTTAACACGGCGAGAGCTTACCAAAGCAGATCTCAGCCCTTCAACCTTTTTGTCGAGGCATTACGCTGCTAGACTCGTCAAATCATGAGGATTCACATCCTGGCGTTTTTCATGGTCGACGCATCAAACCCGACATCTCCATGTACGCTGACGCCGACAAACCTCCTTCTAATTCTCCCACAAATTCCAGAACTATGTTGGGATTCATGGAGTTCAAGAATGACCTATCCGACGAGCCGTTCTCGGACTGGGCCCTCCGGTTTGAACGAGACGCTGTACGCCCCAGAGATACACGGGGGCAGATTGCCGTCTATAACACGACCATTGCTGCATCTCAGTTCCGCACGCGCATCTTCTCAGTCTTTGTGAATGGTTCATCGTGTAGACTTATGTGCGCGACTCGGAGCGGTACTTCTGTCACTGAAAGTTTCAACTACATCGAGGATTCGTCGCTCGCAACTTTTTTTTGGCGCTTATCCCACTCCAGTCCCGAGGCCCGTGGAATCGATACCACCTTCAAGCAGGTGACGGAAGAGGGCGCGGAAGCCCAAGCAGCTCGCTCAGCGCTCGCTCTAGAATCCAGTGCAATACTGTACCGAGTCTCCGTGGTTGACAAAGTTGCCGACAAAACTCTGTTCTTCATCGTCTCTGAGCCCTTTACCACCTCCCACCTCAGTCCTACCGGGCGCTGTACTCGTTGTTTTCATGCGTACAATACACAGCGGGGGAAGGTTGTCGTACTCAAGGATAATTGGAGGGTGGATGGTTACGACCCAGAAGGTGAAACCTATCGCTTGTTGAATTCGGTTTCTGTTCCGCATATTCCCCTTCTTGTCGCCGCTGGGGACGTGTCGGGGCCGCCTGGATCTACCTGTGGTAATGAACCTTTTTTGGGTCAACACAAACACCGAATTCACAGCCATTACCGCCTCGTTCTTGACACCGTTGGTCACTCTCTCACTCATTTCGAATCCACCTGGCAGCTTGTACGCGTCATTCTTGATGCCCTGATTGGTACGCGTCTCTTTTTCTGATCTATTGTCGGTCAATTGACGAATTCTTCGCTCTACAGCCCATCAGGTTGCCTATCAAAAATGTTCCCGTCTTCATAGGGACATTTCTTCAGGAAACATTATCATCACCGAAGAAGGTCGAGGGATGCTGATTGACTGGGAACTGTCAAAGGATGTCCGGGAGCTTGGCCCGAGATCGTACGAGAGAACTGTTGGTGCTGCTGTTACGTTTTGATCTATATTACCTGACTCTCATTTCAGGGCACTTGGCAATTTAGGTCTGTTCGCCTACTCCAGGCAACGGAAGAAGACGAGATTCAGCACTCTGTCGGTGACGACATTGAATCCTTCCTCTGGGTTCTCTCCTGGGTCCTCGGTCGCAATGCTCCGAGTAGCATGACCGACATCGTTCGTGCTGATTTTCTTCAAGCATTTGATCAACTTGCACCTGGCGGTTCCACAAAGAAGAAAAACCTTGGTTGCGGTGGTCTCATCATCAGAGACCTGAAACTCGCTACGCCCCAGGTTGCAGACCTCCTCATCATACTCTGGCTACAATTTGGTGGCCGGTATGGTACCGATAACTTCTTCTCTGAGCAGCTCAGGTCGAAGGAGAGTGCCAGAAAATGGCTGCAGTCTTTGGAATCGCATGATTGGATGATGAAGCAGCTGGAACTCGCGCTCGCTGACGAAGACTGGAAGAAACTCAATGATGGTCGAGTCGCTTACGAAGTCGTAAAGAGCAAGAAGATTTTGACAGAGGGGCAGAAGAAGCGTAAATCAGCCATGTCAGCCTATGGTCCTTTTCCATTGCCTAAGAAGCCGCGGATGGATGAAGATCACATATTTCAATGAATGGACTTTGTACGTTTTGAATGAATGGATTTGTACGCAGGTCACCAAGCTCATACAAAGCCCTCCTTTCCCTTCGGTCAGAGTCGGGGACTGTGTTAGCCGTTGAACGTTGAACGTTGGTAAGGCGAGGTCGCATGGATGAATGACTGGCTCATATGCTGCGGGGTTCCATGTGACATGGCGCACAACAATGACTCTTCGATGAAGGACTAGTCAAGAATCAATAGCACGACTCGGAGGTGAACAGAATTCCAATATTCGACTCGATATGTACAACATAAATAGATGGGTAATTGAAGGTCGTAAGGACAGCAATGAGTGACAAGTATTAATTCCGTAAATAGGATACTCGGAGGGGAGTGACAAACGCCATCGGCTGTCAGATATCTCAGGTGAGGCTCGAGGGGTCCATCAGTGTCAACATTGCTGGTCGGTACAATCCGTAGTGTGTCGGTGGAAGTTTCGTTTGATCGCAATTCCTTCTTTCCTAAGATCCTCGACGGAGGGATCATTTAGCCTCGTGATAGATTGCTGGATTTCGGGATGGTCATTTGCGAGCCAGATCATTTGCAGTATACCGATAGAGTCAATCTTAAGGTTGTTGTTGTCCAAAAGCGATGGCATGGCGAGTAGTAGCAGTATCATCGAGATTGCTATAGAGACGAATAGCTAACAAAAGCGAATTAGTGCTCTGTGGTGGTGGCGAGGAAGAGTAGCTTTTGGGGAGAACTGTACACTTACGTCTATGCGATCGATCTTTATCGACGAGTAAGCTCAAGAAATGATATCTACATGCGAATGGCTGATGCTTACCGCAAAGACAAGCATAAACTCCTCAAAGACAACTACGTTGTTATTCTTCACAAAATTTGTTGCGCTTGATATTGTCACCCCGGATTCCGAAGTTAATATGGATGTATCAAGCGTGTTTGCGAATTTAAGATTTTTGCCTTGTCCCTCTGTCGCGGAATAAGCTTTCTAGCGTCTAGACAAGTGCCAGGGAAGATCTTACCCACCCACATCTCAATTGCAGTCATCCGAGAGAGGACATTCTTGAGATCGCTCAGTTGGATGGTCGGGCTTGAAGTCCCGGTGTTAGGGAGCCAAAAATCAGGAAAGACGTTCAAGGACTCCATTACGAACCTAGAGATCTTTAAGCATGGTTAAGCTAAAGTACAAGAATGGACAAACTGTTCAGCTTCATATAAGGTCCCGCAGCTCGTAGCGTTGGTGTCGCCATGTTCGTCAAGGCAAAGGGACTGTAGCTGTTCGTTCATTGGAGGATCAACTCACTAAAGCCGTCCCAGAACAAGGGCGCTACCGCTTCAAAGTCACTGCGAAAAGAAGAATGGGCCGTCATGGCACGACGAACATACAATGCCATAACGTTGTAAGCATGTATGACTAGCGCTAAGCTGCACCGTATCATCATGACCAAAGTTGTGAACGGAAAAGGGACGAAAATGAATTTTCATTGTATTTTCCCGGTTCTGACGGCATTTGTAAGACGATGGACTTAGTGAGAAGACGATGGACTTAGTTGAGACGTACACTGTGACAAACAGGTTGCTTACTATGAATGAAACGTGAATATCTGATTCCTCACCGTCAGAAACCTGGAACTGACTAAGGTCGCGCAGGCGGACCTTGATCATCGGATGCAAACAACAGGACTGGCTAAGCAGCGAAACGCTCTCCGACGACTCCTCCCGTGAAAACTCTGAGTTTATACTGGATCGTAAGGAGTGAAAAGCAGGAGCAACATTGCATTCAGAAAATCTACCGCCAGCGGCCACAACGATACCAGAAGTAGTTTCCTTTTGCTTTCGTTTGACTACACCTACGCCCTCAATTTATCCGTCTCCGGCAACCGCCAAGGGTGTGAGCTATCTGAAAAGAGAGAGCGTCAGAACGGGCACTCAAGAATGCTCAAAAACCAATAGAAGAATAAATCAGAAATGTAAAAAGAAAATCTCGACACGATGGTTAAGACAGGGATAACTGAAAGATATGAATCTCATCAGAGAAAGTGGGCATAGGAAGACTAACGCAAACTTGAACGAAATTGCCCAGTTTTTTGTCCTTTTTTTCGCTAAGGACTTTGGTCATCATAACGCGATACAGCTTGGGAAATATTAGTATGTTTCAGTCGTTAATGCTTACAACGTTATACGCGCAAGCTCTATGTCGCGTGTGCCGTTTAGAATAATCACAAATCAATTTTATTTCGGAAATTTTCAACCAAGACTCAAGAACATGATTAACTACTGGCAGATTCCGTACAAAATGATGATCCATATACGCCCACGCTGTATTCTGTCGGCGCAGCAAAATCCGCCTTCCTGGAGTACTGCTTGAAAGCGTTCAAGCAATAGGGAGGAGACGCCAAGCAGTCTGATCTGTGTTGTTGCCTTTCCTGAGGACAACCTATATACCGGCACTTGATGAATATTTATTCAAAGAGGAGTTTTAGATCGGATACTTACTGTGGCGGCTGGGTGTTCCGCAGCGGGGGCATCAAACCAGTAGAGGTCATCCGCCGAGGTTAGTCGGATGCTAGAAAAGTATAAAATCAGCGACCATGGTAGCGGGTTAAACGAGCAATGGCTACTTGTAGACTTGGTCCTGCTCTCCAACCTGGGTGACTTCAAACAACTGTCCGCCCCTCTTCCAAACAATGGGACTATTCTCTGCCTCTCCCTAAAGAAGAATTTAGAAGTAAATAAAACATGCCTGCTTCTGTACAAAAGCTACTCACACTGTCACCAACTCCAGCAACGAGCGTTTTAAAGGAGGAAGTGAATCGGGCTTGGTCGCCGGTGACAGTCCTGACGTTGAATGCCTACACTCGCCTAGTCAGACAGAAAACTTGGGCACAGGAGAAAAAATTGGCGTTACATAGGATTGATCGAATACTGCGGGTGCCTTGGGCGCCTCACTGGTTTCCAATATGGATCCAGAGTTGATGTTATTGGTCGCACGCAGAAAGCGTTTAGTCAGTACATTCTGGATGCGGTATTTTCCGTTGAAGTTCATTTTAGATGTGAGCGAGTCAATGAAGTTGTGTGAAGGGGATTTGTGGATACTGCAGCCAGAACTAGGATATTTTATACCCTTTGGTCGCTTACCAAAGTGGAATCGATGCAGGGAGTCTTCAGTGAGTTTTTCTTTATTGTTCCTATCAATTGAATAATTTCACCTTATTAGTCGCCTGCCAAGATTCTCAGACTCTGGCAATTGAATGGCGCTGTGAAAACTCATGCCAATCAATCTGGCTCACTTTTGGCCCGACCATTGAATGGGGAACCATCCAACGTTCTGTCGATACTACTTATGATTACAAGTTCAGCACTTGCAACCCGTTATGGTTTGAACTTCGATTGTTCAGTGCCCAGCTCAAGTCCGGGTTGCGAGCCCACAAAGTCAATATCTTGGATTTGGTTTACCATTTGGAATAGTCTCGTTTTTTCTGACTTAGGGGTTCAGGCCCATGCTCAGGACAGTTACATCGGTGGTAGAATATCGCGATGCGGCTCTAACGGCTCTTAGCAATAATTTGTCTGTCAAAGTCCAAGTTCTCCGTGAGCACGTACATTTGCACATTCGTAAATTCAAACCAAAAACGCGATCACCAGTGCATTGAACAGATTTGACACAATTGGAAAGTATCTCCGGCGATTATTGCTTATCGGATTTGAAATCCGAAGGTCTACGTTTTCGACTTTGGAAAAAAATATCAAGTTGATATCTTCGCGGCTTGGAGGTGGTGTTTAACTCCATCTAATCATACTCCACCTCCAACCAATGAGAAGAAACACTGCAATTATATAATCAGCATCGATCGTCAGACAGCACTAACAAGGGCTTTCACGGACTTTGAAATTTTCCGTGTACCTTTCAATCTGATCTATTTTGAGCTCCCAAATATGAAGCAAGGTTCAAGGTTCCAACCTCCGGGAACGAGGCCTTTTCATTCGACAACCCCTCTCAGCCTCGATTAGGAATAGTAAGAGGCCCGGGCACAATATGGACCACGGGTGGCGGATGAGAGGGCCTCGTTCCAGGAGGTTGGAACCTTGAACCTTGCTTCATATTTGGGAGCTCAAAATAGAAAAGATTGAAAGGTACACGGAAAATTTAAATTCCGTGAAAGCCCTTGTTAGTGCTGTCTGCTGTAGTGGATTTACGGGACTTCATTGTGTAGGAAACTCGTTTTGACGTGTTTGAATGGGCAAGCTTGCTTCTTCCGCGTCTTCTATTCTTCCTGTCCAGGTGTAGATTTCAAAGATACACCGCTGAAAGGGACGAATACCTAGTATATCATGCTGGCACTTGAGAATAAGATCTCAGTCGATTGGCAGACAGGAGCACGCTTTCCGAGTCGAGAACGATGTTATCCAGTTGGAGGAGCGTACGACAATAATATATTGTCGTTGTTCAAAATTCAACTATGTATCAACATTTTATTATAGAGTATACGAGAACGATCAAGCTTACTATATAATTGCAGTGTTTCTTATCATTGGTTGGAGGTGGAGTATGATTAGTTGGAGTTAAACACCACCTCCAAGCCGCGAAGATATCAACTTGATATTTTTTTCCAAAGTCGAAAACGTAGACCTTCGGATTTCAAATCCGATAAGTAATAATCGCCGGAGATACTTTCCAATTGTGTCAAATCTGTTCAATGCACTGGTGATCGCGTTTTTGGTTTGAATTTACGAATGTGCAAATGTACGTGCTCACGGAGAACTTGGACTTTGACAGACAAATTATTGCTAAGAGCCGTTAGAGCCGCATCGCGATATTCTACCACCGATGTAACTGTCCTGAGCATGGGCCTGAACCCCTAAGTCAGAAAAAACGAGACTATTCCAAATGGTAAACCAAATCCAAGATATTGACTTTGTGGGCCCGCAACCCGAACTTGAACTGGGCACTGAACAATCAAAGCTCAAACCAGAACGGGTTACAAGTGCTGAACTTGTAATCGTAAGTAGTATCGACAAAACGTTGGATGGTTCCCCATTCAATGGTCGGGCCAAAAGTAGGCCAGATTGATTTCACAGCGTCATTCAATTGCCAGAGTCCGAGAATCTTGGCAGGCGACTAATAAGGTGACATTATTCAATTGATAGGAACAATAAAGACAAACTCACTGAAGACCTCCTTGCATCGATTCCACTTTGGTAAGCGACCAAAGGGTATAAAATATCCTAGTTCTGGCTGCAGTATCCACAAATCCCCTTCACACAACTTCATTGACTCGCTCACATCTAAAATGAACTTCAACGGAAAATACCGCATCCAGAATGTACTGACTAAACGCTTTCTGCGTGCGACCAATAACATCAACTCTGGATCCATATTGGAAACCAGTGAGGCGCCCAAGGCACCCGCAGTATTCGATCAATCCTATGTAACGCCAATTTTTTCTCCTGTGCCCAAGTTTTCTGTCTGACTAGGCGAGTGTAGGCATTCAACGTCAGGACTGTCACCGGCGACCAAGCCCGATTCACTTCCTCCTTTAAAACGCTCGTTGCTGGAGTTGGTGACAGTGTGAGTAGCTTTTGTACAGAAGCAAGCATGTTTTATTTACTTCTAAATTCTTCTTAGGGAGAGGCAGAGAACACTCCCATTGTTTGGAAGAGGGGCGGACAGGTGTTTGAAGTCACCCAGGTTGGAGAGCAGGACCGAGTCTACAAGTAGCCATTGCTCGTTTAACATGCTACCATGGTCGCTGACTTTATACTTTTCTAGCATCCGACTAACCTCGGAGGATGACCTCTACTGGTTTGATGCCCCCGCTTCGGAACACCCGGCCGCCACAGTAAGTATCCGATCTAAAACTCCTCTTTGAATAAATATTCATCAAGTGCGGTACATAGGTTGTCCTCAGGAAAGGCAACAACACAGATCAGACTGCTTGGCGTCTCCTCCCTATTGCTTGAACGCTTTCAAGCAGTACTCAAGGAAGGCGGATTTTGCTGCGCCGACAGAACATAGCGTGCTCGTATTTGGATCATCATTTTGTACGGAATCTGCCAGTAGTTAATCATGTTCTGAAGTTTTGGCTGAAAATTTCCGAAATAAAATTGATTTGCGATTATTCTAGACGGCACACCGAGTGTGGTTTGAGTTAGAGGAGAAAGGCTGCCGCAGCCGGCTCCCTAGACCAACGGTAATAAAAGCCCCCCGTTGTTCCATTTCCAACGTTTTCAACGATGACGGGATTCGAGCCCGTACTTTTACATACCACTGTCTTCCCTTGCACCATCTCTCGCTGCTGAGGTTTGCCCCCTTGCAACTGCCTTGGATCTCTGCTTAAAATTTCTAGAGGACACACTATCATCGGGCGTTATGCCAACTGTGTCCCTATGGTGCGTGTTCACCAAGAAAAAAATACGGCGCCCCAGGCACCTTCGACTTATCCTGGAATAAGTATGTGCAACCGCACCAATAAATCTAAGTATTGATATTGATGAGTCTATCTATACAACCATCCGAACTTTTAGCTTATCTCCCGCAACGATCTCGTCCTTCTTCGCCGAAAACTCATCAACGTCCCACTGCGCACTAATATAACGTCCACCTAACCACTCTCTCCGTTCTTTAGTGTAAAACACAATACTATGAGCCGCAATTTCGACAGTGTCCACGAATATGACATGTAGGTCTTCTGGTAACTGATAGGCCATATCCGTCGCGATTAATCCTGGATGGAGAGTAAAACAAATGATTCCCTTGTCTTCATATTCCATCTGGATGAATTCCGAAAGGCGCAGAATCGCGAGTTTACTCGTCTGAAAGTAGAAGAACGTTCGACCGGTCCATGTAAGTACCACATGCAATGGGAAAAAAAAGAAATTTGAAGGCTAACCTGATAAGCAGAAAGGCCCTCCGTTAAAGCATGCACACCGATAGTGGATATATTCAGAATGGTTTTGAGACCCTCCGAGGAGCGTATAAGCAGCGGTAAAGCGGCATGGGAAATGTTGAAAACGCCCTTGATGTTCACGGACCAGATATTCCACCACTCGGTGGGGTCCGCATCTCCGAGACTTTTGGAATTATCCAAGAGCCCTGCATTGTTAATAACAATGTCGAGCCGGTGGAATGTATCCTCCACTTCCTTTAACGCGGCCTGGACCTCTTTGGTATTGGCAACGTCGACGCTCAGGGGAAGGACTACAAGGTTCTGGCCTGGGCGCTGAGCTTCTAGGCAGGCTTTGCGGGTAGCTTCCAGGCCTGATTTGTTACGTGCGAGTAGCACGATACCGGAAGCGCCTGCTTGGGCATAAGCTATAGCGATGCCTTTTCCGATACCTTTGGATGCTCCGGTGATGAGGACGACCTTTCCAGCAAGATCAGCGTGTGAAGGATTGACAGCTTCATAAGTGTCGTGGTGAGCCGTTGGGACGAAATCGACTCCTGCCATTCAGGGAAAAAAAGTCGGTAAACGTCGGGTGCAATTGGATCAGAGAAGAAAAGAGGTCCTTACCTGTGTGCGATGGGAAATTGATTGTAATTGGGGGTGCCATGTCTAGAGGAAGAACGTTCGCTTGAAGTGATAATGATCATGCAAAGCAATCGCCCGCAGTATTTATACGCGACATAGAGCTTGCGCGTATGACGTTGTAAGCACGGATGACTGGTACCTACTAATAATTCCCAAGCTGTACCGCGTTATGATGACCAAAGTCGTTAGCGGAAAAGAGCACAAAAAACGGAATTTCATTGTATTTTCGTGGTTCATTGTATTTTTTCCGGTTCTGGCGGCATGCGTAAGACGATTGGACTTAGCGGGACGGAAAAACCAAGTTGCTTACTATTAATGCAACAGAGATTCTGTAGAATGAAACGTGGATCCTCGAGGCCTCACTTCTTGAAACTTAGAACTGACTGAGGCTGAAGGCGGACCTTGGTCATCGGCTGTAATAGGACGGCCGAAGTCTGGCTCTTCGACGACTATTGCTGCCGTGAAAACTCTGGGTTTATACAGGACTGAACTGAAAAGCAGAAGGATCATTGTATTTCAAAAGTCTACCGTCACAACAAATCCGCGACTAGTTTCCTTTTTCTTTTGTTTGGCTACACCTACACCCTCAATTTATCCGTCTCCGGCAATCTCCAAGGCCATGAACTATATGCTATCTAAAAGGAGAGCGTGTCAGAACGGGCACTGAAAAGCTTTTCGAAACCGATGGCAGAATAAATCAGAAAAGTAAAGAAATTCTCGACACGATGGTTAAGACAGGGATAACTGAAAGATATGAATCTCATCATAGAAAGTGGCCATAGGAAGACTAACGCAAACTTGAACGAACCTATTGCCCATAAGAGCCAGAACCGTTGTACGTCCACCGCGTGGAGGAGAAGAAGAAGAAGGAGCAAAAAGAAAAAAAAAGGTTGTGTCAGCGAAATTTGGATGCACGTGCGGACGATCTCGTGATGGGAATTGCTGACACTAGCTGTACAGTTTTCCGGCAAACCTTAATTTTCGTCGTTCACAGAAATACTCCGTCGCCGTCGCCAACCCCCATACTCCACGATGGTACGTCCTTTCGCACTGGAGTAACGGCCCATTTTCAGCTTATTTTGTGCACTCTTTAGCCTTCACAAAAGACTTTCCGCACAAAGCGTATCCTGGCCAAAGCCTCTCGTCAGAACCGGTATGATGGTCCAAACATGCGATTTTATTTGATATTCAACGACCGTTTCCTCTATAGACCTATTCCTCAATGGTTCCGGCTGAAATCAGACACAAAAATCCAAGTGCGTGGACGTGATTATCTGCGGATTCGCAGATCTGATTTTTTTTTCCCGGGAGATTCTAGTATAACGCAAAGAGGCGTCACTGGAGAAGGACCAAACTCAACATCTAAACAAGCCAGTGTTGTGTTTTTGGTTGTGTCCCGGAGCTTCGAGGGGGGGAAAGGGGTATCGTTCGAGTTTTTGGGGTGCAAGCTGTAGATAACGAGATGACGAGGCGATGGGTTATCATTGTTGAAGAAAACTTTGGGCGACAGCAGTACTCTGAGAGAGCTTGTGCCTCCGAATCCTATGGTTATGTTTGTATTCCATGTTCCAGTTCTATGCATGTCGCTTTTAACCCACCCATGCTATCGCTCACCCCAAGTTCGGTGGATTGGTTTTATGAATTCCGTCAGCTGTGGAAGTTGACAGCATCACCATTCCTCAGCGCTTCCTTCAACGGATGGATTTGACAAGCAGGTTGCGCACAACGGCCGTTCATGTTCTCACAGATTGTTAGCGCTACGTGGTTGACACAGATATGGACCGCTTTTCTGAATGAGCCGGCGGTTACAACAATGGTACACGTTCCCTGTTATGAACTAGCGGACGATTCGTGAGTCATCTGCGATGAATACGTGGTTTGAATCACAAGGGAACAAAACCGGATAAAGCATTAAGATATTGAGGCTCGATCCTTGGACGATTCTGAGTCTTCTGCGATCGAAGCTACAAAGCATCAGTATACACTCATCTAGTCCAATCTCTTCAACCTACAATCGATTTTGAACAATGTCAATTTTGTGTCCTCCGTTGTATTGCTTTGTACTTCTTGTTATGTACTTCAAGTTGTAGGCGGGTAACGGGTAACGTCTGTCTCATGAAACTACTAGTGCATGCGCATCGACACAATACTTCAAATTGTACATACTTACAGACTGATAAATTTCGCAGGTACTACTACTCTTCTTTGAATCGACTAGATGAGACTTTCAAAACCATTGCTTCGAAGGTCATTCTAAACATTTGAAAGTAGTCAGAAGGAATGTGCTATGCGGGGATCCAACAACACTGCGCGCCAACGTCACTCACCAAGATTTGGGTATAAAGGGTCGGGCTTTGTTGGACCTGAGGGTCAGCTCCAGCTCGGAACTGGCTCCGAGTCACTTCCAAGATGGAGCTAGATGATTAAAACTCTTCATCGGGAATTCTAGGATCCTCGTTGAGATAGTCTATATCAACGAAGATGTTCTTTCCCAAAATGAGAGTTCCTGTAGCAAGGACGGCACGGCCGTCCACGTCCGTCGTAAACTCGACGTTGTCGAATTGAGTGTTCGAGCGGAAGAAGAACGGTGCCGGTGGGTTACGGAGCTTGTTCTTCGGGAAGGGATGCATGGAGATCTCCGCACGAGGAAGCTGAGCGTATACGAGGCTTTTGGCATTTCGGACATCCTCAGTAATCGTAACTTGTTCTGCCGAGAGTTGGATGTTCGGTGACGCAGTGTAGACATGGTCAACGTGAAACTCTGATCCCGAGCCGTAAAGATAGAAGGGCATCTTGCGAGTAGGATAAGGAGTGAGGTATTTACTATTCAGCTTGTGCTGAACGATACACTTAATACCCGTGATTCGACCTTTGGCGATGGCCCTGCTCAAAGCAGAAATGTTAAATATTTGTGTACAGAAGAAGCATGCTTGTTCAAAAACTTACGGCTGTTGCCCATGACCAGCCGGTTCAATGCGGGCATCAAACTCTTTATCTTGGAGGATCGTTTCCAGGGTGGTAGGCGAGTCGTCTACGAGGAAATAGACGGTCCCAGGGTTATCGTTACGCGCCTTGATGTAGATTTTCATTACCTCCTCGGGGATAGTACCGGTAATGATGAGCGCGATGATTTTCCATGTTAAACATGGCGAGATGAACGAGGAAGAGCTGCTCCGTGCCCTGCATGACAAAGACATGATAGTCTTCTGCGAGGACGTTGCGGTAGACAGAAAGTCGGCATTCTTGTTCGATGACTTCCTTCAAGATTCCAAGGACCTCGTCTGTCATCGCGACGGCAGTTGGCCACGGAGACATTACTACATTGACAAGGGTATAGAGATCCTGAGTCCCCTCCAATCCCAAGCGACGCTTGAACGTGTCCAGACATTCACCGTAGTTCTCCTGAGAGAGGACGGTGGAGGTGATAATCAACTTCGGTTTGACTTGATTAAGCTTTGTGATGGACAGAGCCTCGAATATGCGCTTGTTCAGATAGTTCGCCTCGACAATGTCCTGGTTGGGATTATTTCCGATCTTGAAATTGACAGCATTGATGGAGAGATCAGATCCCATGGCCTCAACAAGCTTCCAAGCCTTCTCGTCCTTGTGGATCTTGTCATTTTCAATGGGCAAAATCCGCGTTCGTATAAACTCCTTTTGATCCTTGACGGAGACATCGCCTCCGACTTCAACTGGCAAAAGATTAAGAAAACGGACAATAAACGAAGAATCTTCAGTGGACATGGTCGCCAGATGGGCATACATCTGTGAACCGGGAATAATGTGAACTCTGGGAAATGATAAGTTTCTATAATATTGCCAAACCTTGACGGCGCCAAATAGAGCCTGCCCAAGTGCCCATACCCGTCGCTCCAGAGCCCAATAACGTCATGGGAGAAGAACGTCGCAACAGCTGCGGCACCGGGTTTACTAGAATATAGGAGATAGGTAACTACAATTAGAAAACCGGGATTTGAGACAAAGTAAACGTTTAGTACCTCCCTTCCACTCCATAAACACCAATACTCTCAAGCTCATCGTCACGATAAACGATAGGGCTGGTCCAAGTTACAAGATAGCGCATGCGGTCGTCACGGTACAGGAGACCTCCAGCAGGATATTGGATGTATCCGCTCTTGTGGGGATCGATGGTGATGGAATCGCAATACTGGAGATGATTGATACTCTCCTTTGTCTCTGGCTTGAGAGGAACAATCGGGACAAAGATTGTTCCCAGTTCCCCCGAGACCTTGCCGGGCCGTATTCGACCTCGGATAGTGGCAAAATAGGCCTTCCAAGCAGCATCTACATGCAAGACAGGCCTTTCTGTTGAAACTAAGACGAGGCACGGTCCAGTCAGTGGAATCTTTTACGGTAATTATAGTGAAACAAACAAGCAAACAGCTTGAACAACTTCCTGCGCTCACCTCCTGACGAAGCTCAACAAGATCTTTGACGGGATCACAAGCACCGTGTTCGGTGGATCCCACAATAGCCACTACAGCGTAAACAGGTTTTCGGTTTGATGTCACAATCATCCAGTAGTTTTCGGAGGTGACTAATTTGCATTCGGGCCGTCATTGTCGACTTTGACAGGAATTACATTCTCGCTCCCAATTCCAGTGATAGCTAGTAGAATAACATTAAAGAATAATCCGTGCCTTGAGCGAACGTTGCTTATGCCTAACCTGCTCCCTTCGGCCACGAATAGTGCATAGTAGAACTCGCAAATTATGCCGAAGGCCACGACAAGGGCTCTGAGGGGTTTCGGAAGTCCGGATGGTGTTCCAAGTAGTCTTTGCCCACGGTTTGAATGAGATACGGCTTGAGCGCGTCCTGCAAGAACTGAGAAGTGATACCGTACTCAGTACCAAGACGAGAAGGGATATCGAGTACAACAGGAGGCGTAATGTTAAGGAGCTCCCAAGAAGTGAAATCTTGCAGTAGCTTTAACGTGCCTTGGTTGGAACTTTGAACGTGCTAGATATGAAGTTGAGTTCTTTCTTCATCGCTAATCGAAGCGAGAGGGGGTAAAACTTGAGGTTACGGGCTAACATTGAACATTTCCCACCGTCAGTGAAGTGCCTTCGATTGGACTCGATTTCTTACCGGCCCACATGGATTCGACATTGGCAATGGATCCATCGGCAGTGATATGACCCCAGCCGAGTGGCTTACCAGTTATCTTCAAGGTGTTGTAGCCAACGAGCTCGGCAAGTTGCAAACCGACCTGATGCTCAATCAACGTAGTGCAGGGAGATGCTTCAACGGCAACGTTATTCGGGTTAGCTGTAGATCAGTTACTTAATGGCAGGCCACAAAAGAGAAAGGGTAAGACTGACAGAGCATGGTAGTACTAAACTACCCAATGACACCAGGCATGGAAGTGTCCATAATTTGGGACCACTTCTGGCACTCTTCCCAGTTGCACCGAGTATTCAATATCAATATCGATATTCATGTGAGCATTGTAACGAGGGCTCCAGGACGGGACAGAGTTTTGTGCCAGTATCTCCGTCAACCCTTTGACGAGCCTCGGCTGCTTCTCGATCTGTTCTCGATGTCTGTTTCGGCAGCCCCGTGGGAAAAATTTGATTACACGGCGATACCACCGTGTATGCGGGATGCTGCTGTAATTACTTTTGGATCTTCAGGGAAGTCGTTCTTGCGCGCTTCCACATGACCTTCGAACGCCAGCCTCAAAAAATCGATGAACACGTCTTTGTTCTCGGCTTTTGGGCCTAGAAACCAGGCGCAAAGGGCGTTGGATTGCGGTTATCCCGACCACTAATACAAAGCTATACAAAGATCAGCCGACCAACTCAAGCCGTCTCTCTGAGAGCTTGCCGTAAAGCTGACAAGCGTACATAGCAGTTCAAAGGCCCAAGTTACTGTGGACGAAAAGCAGTCAAAACCGCTTCAGTTGTCGGGGTGCAATAATATATATTTAGCAAGGTGACTTATAATTTTATCCAGGCCCCAGATTATAAGAAACGACTATCATTGCTCACTCGCTGATCATGACGAGCAATTCTTTTATTTTATCAAGTCCGTGTATGTATTCTGTACCAAGTAACAAGTATAAATAAATACATAAAAGCTTCGGAAAATATGTGAGAGCGTTTGTGCGTATCGATTCGCGATTAAATGAGAGAGAGGAGAGAGAGAGAGAGAGAGAGAGAGAGAGAGAGAGAGACGATGACTCGGGAGGCAGCTACTCGTAGGAGAATGTTTGAAAGGAAAGAAAAGTGTGTTTCTCGAAGGTGGGAGTGGGGGAAGATAGGAACAGGATGAGTGCGAGGGATGGAAGGAAAACTAAACGATGACGGAGGGAGGTCGATTAAACAATTAAACGAGGGGGAGGATACGCAAACGAGATGGAGAAAATAAACAAGAAGAAGAAGAAAAAAACGATAATCATAGCAGAAAAGAAGAGAGCTCGAATGTATACGAACAGGTCAAAGAAACAGAGGCTATGAACAGAAAATCGCGTCTAATGATTCTGGCCACACACACGCCACACACACACACCTTCATCTCAACACCCCACTCTTCACCGTCTCGTCCTCACGAGACCAGCTAGGTCGGACTCGGTTCGAAAAACATTGGAAGGGCAAGACTCTATACGACAGCAGACTGCGCCCGCTGCAACGATTGTTCCTGCTCTCGCTGTTGAACTGCCGCCTGGGCCGCCGCCACCTCCGCACCTTCGGGGCCAACTCTGTCCGGACCAGCTAATGCACCTTCAGGTAGAACTACTGCGGACGTGGTGCTTCTCCAGTTTGATGGAAATCTACGCAGAGAAAAAAGGAAACAGGTCGATATGGGCGAAGACAGGAGAGGTGAATCGGAAAAGGATGGAGGGAAAAAGCGAACAGAGTGGATCGTGCTGGAGTAAAGCTGGAAAAACTCACCTAAAATTTCACTGTACATCATCACCTTCCACGTATCAACAGGCAAATCCGCGTCGTTGAAACTCCAATCAAACTTTTCCGCGGCTTCTGGTTCATCTGAAGGATCGTGGTAGGGGGCGACATACTCGTGCCCGAGAGATTCTGTGGCGTCTATTCGTTTGCGCGGATCAAACACGAGCATTTTTTCGAGCAGATCGAGAGCTGTTCCACCAAGTGAAAGGTAGGAATGCACGGTACGATCAATGAATACAGGAATGGCGCAGTTCAATCAATGAAAGAAAAGAATAGAAAGTGCATGAGACGACGTACCGTCAGCATCGGCTGTCCTCAACTTCTGACTGAATGGCACCCGTTCGCGTTTGGGTAAACTTTGAACGAACCGAAGGGTCTAATAACGATGTAAGTGGCCAATAAGTATTTTCAGATCTTTTGAATGGACGCACATTTTCGCTCGCGATAGTTTCAATGACATCATCTGGAGGCGTACCCAGCAATTGAGTGATGATAGAGAATTGGTCCACGTCTTGAACAGGAAGGATTTAGATCGGAAATGAAACAAGGGAGAAAGAGCGAACGTACGGTCTTTGCCAGGGAAAAGAGGTTTCCCTTCCAGCATTTCAGCAAAGATACAGCCTGTACTCCAGATGTCGACCGCAACATCGTACTTCTGCCATGTGAGCATAATTTCCGGCGCTCGATAATATCTTGTCGAGACATAACCAGTCATCTGGGGATCTTGAATTCGAGCGAGACCAAAGTCACAGATCTGAGAGGATAGGAGTCAGAACGATGATATACGAGCAGTGCACGATAGTCGATTTGCCTTGAGATCACAGTTCTCATTGACGAGAATATTACTAGGTTTCTACGGATGGAGCGCATCAGGATCTTGCTGGAACTGCGAAAGGAGAGATAGGGCGCACGAGGTCACGGTGAACAACACCGGCCGAATGCACATATTTCAGTCCTCGCTAATAGAACCAAAGGGTCAGGCGGGAGATGCTTGACGTGATTAGGAAGAAGGGGTGACGTACCAGGATTTGATAAAGGAAATACTGAATAAACTGCTTTTCTAACGGTCTCGACGTGAGAAGCCTGTGGAGATCGGTACCCAAAAGCTCCGTGACGAAATATCTGGAGGCTGATTAGGAAAATGAGGCCAGCCATACAGCGTGAATGTGAATCGTACAAATCTTCGAGGGGTGAGATGAAGACGTCGCTGAGACTGATAATCTGTTTGATTGAAGGCTGAGACTCTAGAAGCCAGACAGAAGAGGGACAGATAACGGACATTTTCATGCTGTATGTGCTTCAGTAACTTCAACTCTCTGTAGGTCCGTTTACTCAGAACAGGTGTGCTGAACGGCTTCATGATTTTCTTGATGGCGACGGACGAGCCAGTGAGCTGATCTTTTGCAGAACTGAGATTCTCCTGAGAATCCAGTTGGGTCCAACATTCAGAAAGGCGTACCATACGAGACCAAAAGCGCCTGAAGAACGATATGCGTGAGCAATTCGAAGGTGGAAAAGAGCAAAGATAAACTGACCCATTCCTACTGGCTGAAGATCAAGATATCTGGTGGTGACCTGTAGATCGCCGAAACATCAGTGCTCATCGTCGCTGACGATGAGAAACGATGAAGAGGATGAGGAACGATGAAGAGCTTACCTCGAAAGAGGTACCGAAAATTGAGAGCTTTACAAAAGACATTGTGGTGGTCGATTGGCAGAAAGCGAAAGTGCATCTGGGGCATGAAAAAAAATGACGTCAATGAAATTTGTTACCTGCACGTGCCGTGCTTGCGCTGATTTGCTTTATTCCGCCATGTTCAGATTGGCCGCCGTATGTTTTTTTTTTCTTTGGTTTTATTTCTTGCTATGCTCACTGCGTGTTCTAGTCCAGGACTCAGCTATTTCGGACAGCTGCTCGTCGCACTTTTGCGTCTGAAGCATCTGCTCCCAACAAATCCAGCAATTTGCCCTTCTATCTCATGGGTGCTGGCGTAGCCGGTCTCGGAGGGTATTACTATCTCAACTCGACCGGGAAAGCCGTCAGCCTTCAAGAAAAGTCTCCTCTTGATCCTGAAAACTTTAAAGACTTTAAACTGAAGAAGATTGTTCCGTACAACCACAACACATCCCAGTAAGATTCTCAACGTCCAACTTGAAATAGACGTTGACCATTTGCGTGTAGGTTCATCTTCGAACTCCCTGATAATGAAGCTTCGCTTCTCCCAGTCGCGTCTTGCCTCGTCGTCAGGTCCTCAGACCCAGAAGCTCTCAAAGACCCGAAAGGCAAACCTATCATTCGACCTTACACACCCATTTCGCCGCCAAACCAACCAGGTGAACTCACCCTCTTGATCAAGAAATACGACAACGGCAATGCGTCCAAGCACATTCACTCATTAAAGGCTCGTTTACTCTGTTTCTTATTCTATTTTTTGCGCTGACGATATTCGCAGGAAGGTGACACGCTCGCAATCAAAGGGCCTATCCCTAAATTCCCTTACAAAGGTGAGCCTCGTGCGCGGAAGTGATATTGTTCAAAGTTTCAACTGGCCTTGCTTAGACAACGAATTCGACCAAGTCGCACTCATCGGCGGTGGCAGTGGAATGTAAGCTTCCTGCTTCTTGACTCCCCGTGTCTCACCAACTGACCTCTTCCTCTCCCCAGTACCCCACTTTACCAAATTGTTACCCACGCCCTTTCTAACCCTTCAAACCGAACCAAATTCACTCTCATCTTCTCCAACGTGACCGAAGCCGACATCCTTCTCAGATCCGAATTTACCAAACTCAAAGAGAAATACCCTTCCAAATTCGACGTCGTATACTCTCTTGATAAACCACCGAAGGACTGGACTGGGTTGTCGGGGTATGTCTCCAAGGAGGTTTTGGAAAAACATGTTGCACCGGCGAGCTTGGGGGAGAAGGTCAAGGTGTTTATATGCGGTGAGTTGAGAAGGATGTTTTCGTGATGCGATCTCGATTCTCATCGACTACTGGACCATGTAGGACCGCCTGGCCAAGTCGCCGCTTTGGGTGGAAAGAAGGATGGTATGAAGCAAGGAGAGCTCGGCGGAATTCTCAAGGAGCTTGGGTATACCTCAGATCAGGTACGAACAGTCTTCGTGTATTTGTGGTTATGTTTTCGCTCATTTTTAAAAAAAAAAAAATCTAATCTAGGTATACAAGTTCTAGACAATGGGACAACGGTAGAGCCACTACTTGGAAGAAACATGCTGTGTACTGCGTACCTCACTCGAAAGAAGACGACAATGAATCATTATTGCTTCGGGTTTCGTGGTCTGTCTCGTTCGCTTGATGTTTTGGATAACGAGTAGCGGCACGCTCACTGTGCAACGAGGGTGACCAACTGGTGGCGCATCAAGTTATGTACCTAGCTACGCACATGTTTATCCGAGTGCTCAGTGATGCACACACACGAAAAGACAGTGACTATCTCATACCAGTACGCAGACCGCGGTAAAGATGGCAGGAATGCCCATTTGCGCGATTATAATTGAGACCGGCCGCGATAGAAATCATCATACAAATATGCGGCGACGTACAAATAAATGGTGATGATAGAGTATCCAAATTTGGAACTTTTCGTAAAGCGAGAATGCGTGCCTTTCCTTTTGACTATTTCCATCACCGTGTAGTTTCAACCTTTTGCAATTTCTACTGCGCCTTTTTCTTTGATTGCTGAGGAAGGCCTATGTGCGATCCGACAGCTGGGTCGTGGATCCATCCATTCAATCCTGAAAAGCAGAGTATCTTATCGTAAGTGATTGCATCGCGGGTTTTTCTGAATCTGTTGGAAACTCAAGATGGATAAACTCTCGCGCAAGGCCTGTATGACGACGCTAGGCGAACGATGGTGGATTTAGTGGATTTACACGCCCTTCGGATCTCAGAAAACTAATAACAGTTCACAATGGGTGTACGTAGTCAGAACATAAGGAAGTATTAGCAAAGCCTTTTTTTTCGGATGGATCTTGAGGGTAAGGCACCAAGAGAAAGATGGATTTTTGTGGTATTTTTCACGACAGCTTGTATATCTTTTCAGCTTCTCAACGTTCTCAACAGTTGGATGGTACGTGGCAGCGAAGGATTAGCAAAGCACGGATGGATCTTGAGTTGAACAGATTTTCGAATTTTCCACCTCGGCGGCTTTTTTCTTCTCCAGCAAAAGATATATCACTACAGTCAAGATCCTTCCGGCCTTTTTTTTATCTTTATTTTATTTTAGGAAAGGCAGTCGGGCGTCAAAGTGTAGATGATTCCCCGCCGGGCTAGGAAAGTGGGTCAATCTTCGACACCGAACGTACTAAACGCTAACGTCTTCGCGCGTCCGATTCAGAAATAATAATGAATAATAATAATAAAACGCCGGCTATGATTTGACAGCGTCAACTATATCGCCCCTAAAGTAGACATTCCCTCCGTGACGAAATGGGACGATCGGATCTACTCCTCCTCAAACGTTTATAAACGGAGACTCGGTTGCAGCCAACCCTTTCATAAATGGTCGCTCTTCTGTCTTGGCTCTTCAACGGTGCCCATCCGTCGAATGACTCTCTCGAGCCATCTCGTTTGTACTCACAAATATTGCAGGAAGCTCAACAGCATCCTCATCCTATCGCTGCCCGCCTTGCAGAACTCATCTCTAATAGCGGTAATGCCTGGCCTCCAAAAGCCAGCCACGCCGAATCCTGGCCTCTTGCCCTGAGACCGTTCAACGACGTCTATCAGCGTATAGCACCCCTTCTCCCCGTACACGAATCCTCCCTCGACGATGCAGAAAATCGCATACTCATCAATAGAACCCGGACCATGATGGAGGCCTTTCTCGAAGAACAAATTTCTATTCCGGATGTCTCGGAGACGCTGGAAGAATGTATGAACGGCGAGGAAATAATGCCAATGGGTGCTTGGTTGGGATTCTACTCTTGTCTCGCTTCGCTCAGACATGCGTACCGGTAAGTTCCCTTCGTGTTCTTCAGTTGTAATCTCCTGTAGACTGACCAAAAAATAAATAAAAGGTGGGCCGTGTTACCTGTCGTTCGTGAAGCTCAAAACGAAAATTCTCTCCATTTCCCTCGCCAACTCGATCTTCCATGGCCCTATATTCAACAGCGAATCGGTATAACCTCGCCCGGCGGCTCACTCTCTTCCAATTCATATTACAACCTCGACGACCAACGTCAAATCGTATACAGCATCACTTCCGGAATGAGCAAGGACCATTATCGTACTGAACTTTGGAATGGACTGCTATTCGTTGAAGTAGAAGATAAGGTATGTGATCTCATCATAACCCGACGTCGAACACGGTTAATTGATGGTGGTGTAAATTTTATTTTTCAATTTTCATTTTAGGCTCTCCCCATGTATCGGTATATGTCACAAGCCTGTCGATCCATTGAAAGAAACGATATACCATCTACCATATCCGCCCTACAAAAAGCCAGCGACCAACTCAAAATCACGTTCAAGCACTTTTATGACGAAATGAACGACTACAATCTCGTACCCGCCCTCTGGCTCCCGTACTGTCAAGGATTCCAGGGTTGGACTTTGGACGGGATCAATGGCGTTTCGGGGGGACAGAATATCTTAATTCGTACCCTTGACAGTTTTCTCGGTATCCGTCCATTCCCAACAGACCAAGAGGAATCTCTCCATCTCCCGCTAGCTCAACGGAACTGGCTAAACTCGTTAAGGAAATTTGATATTCGAGCGGTCGCGAATGAGAAGGGAGATGCGGAGGTCGTGAATCAGTTGGATCGTATGGTTTCGCAATTGAGAGTGAGTGTTTGATAAACTTTTTTTTTTCGTTCTAGTCGGGTCGAGTGACAGCTCACTCGATTTTTATTTATTTCCTTTATTCTCCTCCGCTCAATGTTTCCTTTATCGAACTAACCCCCCTCCGCTTCTTTTTCTTTCAATCTATCTAAGCTCTGGCGAATGGGACACATGCGAAAAATGCAGAGATATCAAATCCACAGACCAGAACGAAACAAGATGACCGCTGGAAAATCTCTTGTTAAGGATGAATCTGTATCGGACGATACTGCAATGGTGGATCATCTCAAGCAGATGCTTTCCGTACGACTTGGTCAGACCAAATGAAAAAAACGAAATGATTCTTGTCGACTTGTCGTATTGTGCTTGCCCCAGTATGTGGCGTTTTTATACGGAGTCGGGTACAGATTTCTAGAGGCAGATGTAGGGCTACTATATGTGATTATTGAATGGGATCCGAGGGGGGATGGATCGTGGATATGTGGCGGTTGCCGCGTCTCTGTAGGTTTGCTCGTATGTATAACAATGTGGCACAAGGAGAGGGAGGGTTCCTGGTGGGTTTGGTGTCGTATAGCCTCAGATAGCGCGGGGAAGGGGTTCAAACCGATCTTTTTCCGATTTGAGGTCGGTTTTTTTCTTTCTTTTCCCGCAGTTATCATTTTACATAGTTTATAATCTTTTCGATTTTCTGCCAGGATTGGATTATTAGCCGTTCTTTATTCTACTATACAACACATTAGATACGGTACTCGAGTTTACACAAATATTCTGTTGTTCTTCTACGATTATGGTTTTGTAGTTTCGTAAAAAAAAAAAGATATTTAGAGTTAAAACTAAATAAATTCATACACTCTGGGATCCCTTTATACACCTCCATCATCCATGAGCGTATAGGTTTGAGACGGTCATTCAAGTTCTCAGGCAGGCTCACGCCACTGGGGAGCGGTTGAATTTCTTCAATGAAGATTTTACAGATGTAGGAAATTACGTTTCGGAGTCGGAAAGACCATCCTGTGTCGTCCTGTTGTCCTGTGATAAGACTTGGGCTTCCTGCCATGCATGATGTAGGTAGTGTCAATCCTTTGTTTTTAGAGAACCAGACACTTTTAGAACCGAACACGACGGTACTAGTAGGATCATTTTCGACACTCGAGTAATATTCCTGCCAGACCCACCGGTAAAATTATAGAGGGGGTCAGGGCCCTGAGTTAAAGCGAAGGCGGTTATAGAGAGGGTGGATTTTAGTGCCAGCCTGCTTGTCCGAATCCTTACCACTTAGGCTGGACGAAGATCGGAGGAAGTAGTAGTACTGTACAGTTAAAGATCGCTGAGTTATACGGGATCATCTTTTTATACAAACCTTTGCTTCACACAGACGGTCACTCAGAATTTACGGCTGCCTAATTATAATTATAAGACATTAAGTGGATGGTTTGAGCACCATAAATGTTGTGAATTTCTTCAATCAAGATTTTACAGAATGTAGGAAATTACGTTTCGGAGTCGGAGTCGGAAAGACCATCCTGTGTCGTCCTGTTGTCCTGTGATAAAGACTTGGGATTCCTGCCATGCATGGATGATGTAGGTAGTGTCAACCCTTTGGTTCTAGAGAAACCAGATACTTTTAGAACCGTTGAAACACGACGGTACTAAGGATCATTATTAAAAGCGAAGGCGGTTATAAAGAGGATGGATTTTGGATTTTTTTACTCTCAAGTTCAAAAGTTAGTGCCAGCCTGCTTGTCATCCTTACCACTTAGGCTGGACGAAGAGAGGAAGTAGTAGGACTGTACAGGTAAAGATCGGTTAAAGATCACCATGATGGTCAAGTGGCAAAGGGCCGAGCTAAGTCAGCAAGCGGCAAAGCTGCCGAGATGGTAATGCCGCTACGGACCGGCTGATAAAGCGGCCTCGTCTTGTCACCGAGGTTTGTCTCCATCAACGGTGTTGGCTGAAAACCGTTGACGTCAACGTATCGGCGGCCTACTCGAGTATATTCTCTTTCTTTCTTCAAGGCTCCGGAAACTGGACCGATTTCGTTACACTCCAACACTCGTACCAAGGCCTATCCAATCACGTTGGACCGATGGAAACTGCACCTTCATCCTCTGCTTCAGATCCATTAGCGGTACCCTTAGAAGCAGGGCCAGAAACCGTATTCAAAGGAAGCTGCTTTTGTGGCGAAGTATCCTATGAAGTTCAAGGTAAACCTCTCATGAGAGCTTATTGTCATTGTACACTTTGTCAGCGACTCGCTGGTAAGTTTCTTCTCCCCCTCCCTCAACTGTCCATTACATAAATACCCGAAATTCTTTTATACGCACAAAGCCTCTCCATGCGTAGCTACGATCCATTTCCCTGCATCAGCTTTCAGCTGGACGAAGGGGAAGGATCATGCTCTGACAGCCTGTGATGTGTATTCTGTAGCTGGGAAACCATGGAAGGTGAGTTTGAACCTTTATTCACCCTGTATACTCAATCATGTCGTACTACGAACGTTACCCTACTAACCCATGTTTCGTTGTCCATCCCTTTTTCTCCCTTCTCTCTACCTGCTCTTCTCCGTCTATCATCTATCTACCCTTTCCACCCTTACACGCGCACAGAACCGATACCGCTGCAAATCCTGCGGAGCCGGCATCACCTCCTTCAACTCTGCCAAATCCAAATACAGCGTCTGGGCGGGCCAGCTTGAACGGGACCTGGAAACGAAGAAGATAAAGAATTGGGAGCTGATTAAACCGACGGTACATATATTTTATGAGACGAGGATGTTGGATGTAGATGATGGAATGCCAAAATGGGATGGGTATCCTGAGGTTTCGAATAGGATTGGGTGATGGGGATCCGCGGGGGGGGGGGGGGGGGGGGGGGCGAGACCTAGGAAGCCCAGGAGGTAGACGTCAATGGGACGCCATGGAATGAGATGGTGGGACATAGGCAGCTTCGTAGTTGGGTTCGGTAAGGTTACAAACTGTGGTGTACATGGAGGTCGTTGGTATACAAAGTTTCACATTTAAAAATCATGGAATTGGCGGTCCCTCGTCAAAGAGGGTCGACCCCGTATACATCCCGATATGCAATCCAACTAGACGGTCCACAATCTTCTCTTCTATCGGATACAGTTTGATATTCGCTCGCTGCACCAAGCCATTCGGTCACCTTGCAAAAAATAAAACACACAGAGACGAGACGCACAAGTGCAAAAGCAACGCCTTGAAGGGTGTGGTTGTAAATGCTTTTAAACTCTGGGTGCGTCTTTGTTACGCCATAGCGATCGTCGAGTTGGCGAACGAGGACTTGTTTGATACGCTATACACACAATTATCAGCACGATGTATACGCACGAGGGGTTTGTCCCATGAACTCACCGTCTTGTTATCCCTTTCCTGCTGCGGATCATCGACCGTTGTTGAATCCACCGCCCCTTCATCGCTGTCCCGTTTCCGCTTGCCTTTATTTTCCACCTTGCGTCTCGTGTTATCCGTAGAACCAAATACATCCTCTGTATTCAACGCCTTTCCTTTCCCTTTATCTTTATCTTTCTCCTTATCTCGCTTGGCAGCAGCCGCGCTCTTGTCCGGCGCCAAAGGAACCTTGAATGCCCCAAGCTCAGCCGTCGGTTTCTGTCCCAGCCGTACGTCACTGCCTAGATTCGCAATAACAGACCCGTTCAACGTTTTCTGTCGTTTTCGAACGAGGTCATTGGATGCATTGAAGCTCGCTACGCGTCTCAAGTCGGTGCCTTTACCAAACGGACCTGAGATTGAGGGCGGTTTGCGCGGCGTTGGATCGTCCGGTCGTGGAAGGCGCGGCTTGGAAATGGGTTTGGGGGTTATTCGGGCGACAGAGAGGAAATGAGTAGGAGAGGAAGGAGGTTCGTCCAAGTCGGTCTTTGCCGTGAGTTTGGGTATAGATTTGAGGAAGACGATGATCTGGGTTGATTCTGTTTGGCGGATTGGTTAGTCTTCAGAGTTTGGAAGGAAGGAAGGAAGCTACGTTGAGCCGTGCGTACCGCTATCACCCAAGGCTATCCTTATGCCTAGTGTATCGGTTGACGTGGAAGGCAAGCAAAAAGTGTTTTCAAAGTATATTCGAGAGAGTATAGCGGCTGGATGAATATCTCTGCAAAAAGAAAGAGGTTCAGACTCGCTCGATTCCACCGTGTTTTTTTTCGAGCCAGCCAAATGGCGAAACTTACAAAGTAATATCACCACTATCGTCCATATGGATCTCTTTCGTACTAACCACATCCACCAGCTGCAACGTCGGTCTTCCACGCATGGTCTCCAGCGTCAGAGCTAGTGGATTTTCCAGTAGGTTATGATTGGCATCGAGTTTGGTTGAGAATGTGAGTCCGTCGAGGAGGAGGTCGGAGTCTGGAACAGCAAGTGCACCGCGATATAAAAGTCTTGAGCGGGATGGAGAGGATGATGATGATGATGAGGAGGGCGGAGGGCCTTCGCTCATGAATGGCTAAGCAGAGGTTCGGTTTGGAAAACGGTAACGCGAGTCACGCGTCAACACGCGTGCGTATCACGTGAAATCTACGTTACAACTTTCGACCCGTTTTCTTCCTTTGCTTTCTCTTCATGCTTCAAGATATCTCCAGCTCAAAGCGCAGGATGCCACATATAATATGATAGTAAGAAAAGACTTGCGTGCGCCGAACAGCTCTGTTTGCCGTGGACTGGTCACATTGACCCATCAAAAAGACGGATGGAAAAACCTGACTCGGACACCTAGAGAGTCCAACTTCCCCCTCAATCTAGAGCAGCAAACCGTATAATATTAACTGTCCTGTGGACTCGAAATGATCACATTCAAATCTCCCAAGCCATCGAGCTCTGAATATCTCAAATATTTCAGACGAGAACGGAGACTTCAGCGACCTTGAAGATGAGGAGGCGGCATACTTACGCCTATATATGTTGCAAAATTTGATGTTTAGAGTAGTGCCACAGAATAAAAATGTTGTAGTTGAGCTGGCGATGACATTGTGTGCTTTCTAGTTTCTTTTCTGATATTCTGCTCTATGACTGGCATAGAGTAAATTAAACAATGTCTATGGCTCGATTATTTTCCTTCTTGCGCTTCGACACCGCCGCAGTTTCGGCGTTAGTATCGAATGAACGCTTCCGGGCCGTGACTTCCCAAGACCGAAGCCCGAAATTCTCCGCACTGTTTTTCACACACGCGCCTACTCCGACTCCCCCTTACAAAAATTTTTGGCAGGTTTCCAAATCCTCATTTCGCCTCTGTGATTCTGACTCTAGTGACTACAGCTCGTTTATAGAGGTATACGCGTCGTTGGACCAGTAGCAGTAGACAAAGCGGTCATGGTTTCACCAACAGTAAACGTGAGCATTCGTGTAGCCATTTTTCTCTGGAGTTTTCCAACGAAACCTTTGGTGCATATTTTGCTTAATGATACATTTGTGCAGGTTGCCAGATACACGGCCCTCTTTTCCGGTGTTTTCTATGGATTTTATCATCGTCGGACGTTACAAGCAGCTCACAATGAGCACAAGCTCCAGCACGCGGCCCACGAGAGGGAGCAATTGATTGCAGAGGCGAAGGATGCATGGAAAAGGAAGCAGGCTTCTGCGTCAGATAATTGTGAGTCCTTCGCTGGTGTATATGTGACACCGCCGACTGACGAATCCCATTTTTTTCAGTGATCACCGATCCAGAAGACCCGAGATTTGACCTAGAAAAACTCATTGCAAAATGGGAAACTACTTCTGCTTAATATTATCCGTTCTTTTCCCCTTGCCCGGTTGTTTTTTACCCTAGAAGATTGTGGGCAATATAAGGTTATAATTCCGTCGAGGTTTTCTTGAGCTGTCTACAGGACCGTTTCGGCATGAGACTGGGGGTTCCTATTTTTTCTCTCTCTCTTCCGTGCCTCCAGGTCGTAGCTTTGGTGGTGGGGTTTGGGCTGTATGCCGCGACATTGTGCTGAACGAAACAGAGCGCTAGGTGTGTCTATACCTCATATTTGAGCTGTCTGTATTTGACCTTTTTTCTACACCAAGCTTGCGCAAGGTTGACTTCCTCTGTTGGCACTGGTCAGTTTCCGTGAGCACGATGCGACGAGTATCAGCCCCGTGCTATATACAGGATGAAAGATTCTCCCCAATGAGCACCTTTCTTCGATTTCCTGTGGCTTTGCAGCGGGTGGCTTACGAACGGACTCCAGGACGTCCTTGTGCTTCGGGACAGCGAGCACGGACATGCCAGATGTACGGGCTTGATGGACAACGAACCAGAGGCTGGATTCCTCGGTATCCTCGGTCCTCCAAACCGCGTGCAACCACGTGGATATTGTAGTGCGAGCTTCTGGGAGGTTCCATAGTATTCAGCACCAGGAGCACTTGTCTCTTTGAGACGATGTTACTTGGGCTGTACCCGAGCAATGGGATGATCTGTTTGGCATCCTTCTAGCCTCCTCCAGCCTTATCCTGGATGTTTTCTTTTTCTTTTTTTGGAATCTTTCTTGATGCCCCAAGATCCCTGTATCGCTTTCGCTCATTCTTCTACGTTATATGCGCCTAGTTCCCGTGCTGTGCCTGCACGTAATGTGGAAGCAGACGTTTGCCAGGATCATCTTGGATGGTGGACGGGAGAGGCCAAAGCTGATGACGTTGCTTATAATGACACGCCTTATATGACTTATATGACCCCTCGATGCTTTCGCACTTACAGAGATACCTGACTTTGGCGACAAGGCTTGCCTGTACACGCCAGAAATTCCGCTCAAGTATATCAGGTTTAGCGTTCTATAGCATTCTTCTTTCTCGTATAATCTGCAGAGGCGTGACTAATTCAGTTGACCCTACAGATACACAGTTTGCGCCCGCATCGATCAGCATCCTGTCCCGAAATTCGGCCACATAGACTTGAACAAGTGTTCACACCAACTTTGCTGCGAGGGCGTAGTCGTCAGTGTGTATCCTCGCTGTCTGACCACAGAAAACCATGCGTACCACAGCGGCAGGTGGTGTACCAGACTTGGCGATAAACGTACGGGGTGGACCCACATCGAAAATGTTGACGGACTGAACCTTTCCGTCCTTCATTATGACGTTTTCGTTCTTCTTGTGGAAATCCCTAATTACAGGCAAAAAAAAAGTGGAAAAAAATTAAAGCACGGGAGAAGGGGCAAAGACTTGGGTGACTCACGCATGTACAAATTGTTTTTCAACAGCCCATTGTACGACTTGCTTGCATGTTGCATCCATTGTTTGTGCCATCCAGATCATGCAATGCTTATCGTCATGTTCAGCTTTGGCCTTTTTCCACTCCTCCGTCTCATCCAAAGGCTCTCCGTGCATCCGCCTCATGAGAACCACGGGTAAAGTCGCACTTGCTATCTTCAGACTTGCATCCTTGGGCGGTAGCTTCAGTTTTCCCGCGCCAATGAAGAGACCAATGGTTTTGAGAGCTTTGACTTCGGCATATGCAGCGTTGTTTTCCTTTTGCAAGATTTTCGCAGCGACTTCGCCGGCTTTGTGACCTTCGTAGTCATGCGATAGGAGGTAAACTCCTGCATTGTAGTCGCCTTTATCACCAAAAGCTGCTTTCTCCAACGCCACAGTGCTATCCAAATTCTTTGCTGTTCGGGATAACGGTACAGAGTTGAACGTGGTGGCACATGAGACTTTGTAAGTGCTTGGTTTGAACCATGAACTCACCAAAAACTGTTTTATCAGCTGGCGTGATGTTCGATGGATCATCATAGGATTTTAAAATCCAAGGTCTCTGTCGTCGTAGGTCAGTAGGTCAGTAGGTGAAAGGAAGACTGGAATAGAAAAATAATAAAGAACTCACATCGAAACTATGTAACAGTAAAGTCTTTCCAGTTGGGAGCCCAAGCATTCTTCTTTGGGGAGAGGACGGCAGGGCGTATACATCGACCGCGAACAGGCCGCTGAGCAACTGGAATGTCGTGATAATCTGTAGGAAATGATACATAGATGATTTAATAGTGTTACGATGCTAGAGAAAGACTGGGCCACCAGGGCTTGCGCAAACCTCTGACCGGCAGAGGAGGAGGAGGAGAAGGAGGAGGAACTCTGTTTGAGTAATTTATAGGGGGCATTGATGGCTACCGCCGCCACCTTTACTATCACCGGACAGGTACAGGTTCTCTATTACCTCCCCGGTCCTCCCGAGGGTTTTCAGGATTTTTTTTTTACGGCCTTTTTCGCCCAGTATTGAGAATAGGTGTTCTCAATTGGAATTGATGCTACTGTAAGTATAATGTCGGTGTAGTTTGCTTCTTCAATGTAGAGCTCGATGCTAGTACGGGCACAAAAACAAATGATCTGAGATTGGCACGGCAACAGAATCTTTTCGTGCATATGGTTTTCAAGGGGGGAGTAGTTTTATAGAGTTG
The DNA here is from genome assembly GCA_013368555.1 of Collybiopsis confluens. NCBI lineage: Eukaryota > Fungi > Basidiomycota > Agaricomycetes > Agaricales > Omphalotaceae > Collybiopsis > Collybiopsis confluens. The sequence continues at coordinate 103,049 of JAACJN010000064.1, read as the reverse complement.
GAATCACCTTATCTAGATTGGAAGCAACAACTGATCTTGCGTAATCTCTGATAAGATAAGATTTTCAATTTACGACTTACGGGAGACAACCTTATTATGCAATGCAGTTGTACCCACGGAAATTCATTTGTCGCGAATCGCGATTCAAGTGAACTGGTATCACGTGGTCCCTTCCTCCTGAGCCTGAGAAAATGTTCGGCATGCATCGGCCCACGGCTAGTCGCGTCCTAGCTTCCTTCCCACCATCTGCCATACATGAAACCGCAAACAGAAGAAGTAGAAGATGATTATGCCGCAGAAGAAGAGAACAAACTCATAAACGAGGTATCATTCATTCATCGACGCGGTTTTTTCGACCCACTGAAGCCTTTTACAGGAATACAAAGTCTGGTTCGTTTTTTACGCGTTGTAGAAAGTGGGTGATTCAACTTGGGGATACAATGTACTTCAGGAAGAAAAATGCGCCGTATCTTTACGATCTGGTTATAACGCATGCCTTGGACTGGCCAAGTTTGACCTGCCAGTGGTTCCCGGACAAGGAAACGTATGGTTCCTGTTGCCTCTTTCTTTTTACGGTTTCGTTGACACATCGTATACAGACCTCCAGGAAAAAACTATACTGTCCACCGTCTTCTACTCGGCACCCATACCTCCGGCCAAGCCCAAGACTATCTCCAAATCGCCACCGTCTCAGTCCCAAACCGAGATAACGCCTCCAATGCAGACAAGCTGGACCATGAGTCTTACGACGCGGAACGCGGAGAACTGGGTAGTCACACCATTCCACCCTCACCAAGGATACAGATCGTGCAAAAGATAAACCATCCAGGAGAGGTCAACCGTGCCAGGTATATGCCACAGAATATCGATCTGCTTGCGACCAAGGCTGTTACGGGGGAAGTGCTGGTGTTTGATAGGACGAAACATGCTAGTGAGCCTGATTCGGATGGGGTTTCAAAGCCGAATATTCGATTGGTTGGGCAGACTAGAGAAGGGTGAGTGGCCAAAGTTGTTTTTCCGTTTCTAAATCCAATTTCAATGCTGCTTCTTTAGCTACGGTTTGGCATGGAATCCGAACAATGCCGGGCATATTCTGGGTGCCTCAGAGGATATGACAGTCTGTTACTGGTGAGGTCGACACGCTTTCTGCCCGTACATCCATGTATATTCAGAGTCGCTGTTTCTTCTAGGGACTGCCAGTCATACTCGAGAGAAACTTCCACTATTCAGCCTACAAATACCTTCAAAGGACATACCTCGGTCGTTGGCGATGTAGACTGGCATTCAAAAAAGGATTACATGTTCGCCAGTGTTGGAGACGACAAAATGCTGATGTTGTTCGTTGTAATCTCCATTTGATTCTAAACGTTGCGGAACCGAAACTGGTTTTTTTTTAGGTGGGATACAAGAGCTCCCGGAGGACCGGTGACGAAGGTGCAAGCTCATGACCGGGAAATTCTCGCTGTTGCTTTTAGCCCTGCGAGTGAGGATCTGTTGGTCACAGGAAGCGCCGACAAGGCAAGTCTTTTGTAATGTCTTCCTGTCCCCCGCCTCCTGAAAACGCCCAAACTTTCGACCTTTTTTCTTTTTTCAGACTGCCATCCTGCACGACCTCCGAGCTCCAACAAAAAAGCTACACACTTTCGAGTCGCACATCGACGAAGTATTGCATCTGGCATGGTCTCCACACAACCCTACCATTTTCGCTTCTGCGTCGAGCGATAGGAGGATTAATATCTGGGATCTGTCCCTTATTGGGCAGGAGCAAACGCCGGATGATCAGGAGGATGGCCCGCCAGAGTTACTTTTTGTTCACGGAGGTACGTCTCTCATGCCACTCCCTGCGCTTATACTAACGTAATTCCTCCCTTGCTTAGGCCACACCGCGCGCCCGACTGACTTTTGCTGGGCTCCAGGTCAAATGGAGAACTGGATGGCAGCAACTGCGTCAGAAGATAATGTGGTGATGATTTGGCAGCCGACGATGCGGGTGTGGGCTGGAGATCAGGTTGAGATTGATCAGAAAGAGTTGGAGGACGATGCGATGCAGGGTGTTGAGGTTCCCAATGCCTCGAATGAACCCAGTGGGAGTGGGAGTGGAAGTGGGCCAAAAGCCAGTGCTAGGAATAGCGTTGAGCGTTGATGCATGATGGTCGAGATTTGCTTCGTATGCTCTTCGCGTGGCAATGGGTGTTGTAAATGTATGGGCTGGGGTTGCGTCTCGGACCGCGTGTTCAAAAGTCCAAAGAATGAAATAATAAAAAGAGAAAAGCTGATGACATCCAGTCAAATAGTATATGATGATACATGGGTTCAATCTCCTCCTGTTCGCATCTCTGCACCTGCGAGAGTTCCTACACGATCGCCAATTCCTCCTGGAAAGCATTGAACCTATGCTGGACTATAGGAATATCAATCTCGCCAGCTCGAACAACACTGTTGGACGATGACTTTTAGAAAGAAAAAAAAAAACTCAGAAGCGCAGAAAAGACGGACCTCCACCAAGTACCACAAACAGAACAGCACCCAAAGCCCAAGAACCTATCGGACTCCGTTTGGCAAGTTTCTCTTGTCGAGAGAGATGCGTTGGTTTTTTGCCCTCCCGTGCATCTCTGGCGAATTTCTCATTACGCCTTCGCATTTCGAATTCGGTCGGCTAGAGAAAAATATGGATATTGAATATCGTTCATTTTTGACAAGACTTTTTAGGGTCGACGTACCATTTTGAATTTTGGATTTGAAGGAGAGTCTAAGTTGGGCTGGGTTGGGCTGACGAAGGGGCGGAATGAGAGAAATTGATTTTATGTGTTCGTACCAGTCAGTTCAAATGTGACACGACACGATGGAGGTTTGGGAAAGAGAAGTTAGTTTTCTGCGTGGCGCGAATCTGGACACGTCGCCTGCCGGCTTACACCGGGCCGATTTCCCCGTTCTACGAGATCAATCCAAATATTTGTTTACAGACGCTCATGAATGCTCCAAGATTTTCTCGACGAAGCGTCAGATTTTTCATGTCTAGTTTGCAAAGCGTGGCTTTTCGCGCTGCAGAAAGCATCTCTTTTCTCGCTTTCACGTTACCGATCTGATAGTCTGGGATCAAGATTACAAAACGGTTGACGAGCGGGTGAAGACGACGAAAAATTCCTTTGGACAGTTCGTTGACAATGAACGAGACTCCTGTACTCGCGCTGAAACACTCCGCCGTTGGAACCCATCCCGATATATACAATCTACGAAAGTCTCTTTATCACATTCCCAAACCTTGTCCGACGTCCGTCTCGGCATCATGATCAGCACCCTTCCTCTCTTTGCGTTCTACTCTGCACATTTTGGCGACCTGGCGACCTGAAGCACCTCTCGGTGATTGTAAGTCTTCCAAATGGTGAGTGTTCCTAATTGACCTCTACTGAAAGTTTTTAGTTTTTCCCGATATTTGTAACGTTTCAGACTATAATAACCACGAGTCGTCTCGTCGGCTTGTAACAGAGCTCGCCTTGATATTCCGGCCCTAAAAACGCTGGAGCTCATTCTCTTCCGATACGAGAGCCCCTCACTCTCTGCTCTCTTATTCTTGGACCATCTGCAGAACCAGCACATCTGGATCCGTCCACACTCACTGGGTTCCCGGGCTCTTTGACGGCCTCGATGATAGGACAAGGACACCTCTATCAAAAATCGGCCATACCCACGCTCGGTAGAGCACCTCCATCTCGAGTTTAATTTACTAGACAAAATACTTAATTCATTCGAGTGGAGACAGTCGCAGAGCCAGTACAGGAGGAACCTCTTGCAGAGGGAATCGATGTCGCTCTTTGTTCGTATCCCAACAACAGCGATACAGTCTCCAGTGTCGATGTCGATGGCTCTCGGTCATCGGCGGTACATTTCAGTGAACCAACCGGAATCGGAACTGGACAAGTTTTGGCTGCGAAATAGGAGTATGAGGAGACTTTATGAGGTTCGTTAGGGTTCGTTAGATGTGTGATGAGGCTGTGATAGGTGGCGAAGGAATGAAGGTTCGGGCTCAGAAGATGTATCGCAAATCTTGAAAAATAAATCCAAGTTCGTCTCATTACTGTTTTCTCTTAGGATGGCTAATTTGATCTTGTACGACGTATAAGATAGTATACTGGGATAGCAACTCAAATTGAGCAACGCTTTCCGGTGTATGTGAATTTGCTTCATCTGAGCAAACCGAGCGAAGGTCTTCCTGAGAGTCCACTGGACATAAGCCGCTCAAGCCGATGGTCGAGCCAAACCTTGTATACATCAGCCAGCACCAAACCACCACCGTCACAGTCGTCCAGAGCCGACAGTTGGCCCGCCGTTAAGTGCCCGCCGCCGAGCCTCCGGCAATCCGGCAACAAGCGCCGTCTTTTCTTCTGCCTCTCACCCCCAATCAACGTTCGCCAGTCTTCGAACCTACCCATGATGTATAATCCTTTTTGTTACGCAGCTTCAACTTGAAAGCTCCGCTAATCCAATCACAATCAGCCCACGTGGGTTGACCCACACTGGACACTCGAGCGCTTGACTCAAGAGTCAGCTCTTCCCATCCACCTCCATGTCATTTAGGCCACTCGATAACGTTGTACTTCCGGAGATATCCTCTACGCTCTTATTTGAAGTGGATTCATTAGCAAAATCTTCCGAGCTTTCATTCTGGAATTCTAGTATTGACGAGCAGCCATTCCGGCAAACGAGCATCGGCGAACTGCCGTTGCGCATCTCGTCTTACCAGGTAAGATGCTCTTTATGGCGCACCCGGGGTTCCGCCGACTTGCGGAAATACGGCATTTATTGTCAATGCAACCAGCGAAGTCTATGACTCCGGGACGATGGTACAGATCTCATATGAGCGAAACGAGGAGTTACCTCAGTGCGCTGAGAATGAGGCTCTGGACGGGACTGAAGATGGTAGCGGTGGTTTGATGCTGTCGAAAATCGAAGAAGTTGAAAATCTTTATCCTTGCTCGGCGTTGTTTGTACATATATTGAGACTCTACGTAGGTTCCATTTCGACGCAGCCTGGCTGGGACGCCTCTTTTGGTCCCATCCAAGTCACGTACAAGACTGTTTTTGCTGATGCACCCCCCAAGGTCACATACAAACCCGCCATGGATCCCGAAAGATCCCCGGTCACTCCTCAGGCGCCCCTGGCCCTTCCCTCAGTTCCTCTTCGCAGCCTTCGCCGCAGATTTTACAGCAACATTGCAATGAATATTGATCTTGTGGCGCTGGAAAGCGACGTTCCATCCATTCTTCATGCTTTCAAGAAAACCTGTAGAACGACGGCACATGCATCTACCTCCGAATTGCTCCTCATGACCAGTATCCCGGAATCTCCTTTCCTTATTCGTCCTACAATGTTGGTCTTGTATGACGACGATACGCTACTGCGGGGATATTTACTTCCTTATCATCCCGCGTCATCTCTATTTTCTGTCACCAACAGCCGGTATCAGGAGACACTGACTCTATCTACCTCTTCTCCGTGTATTCCTCGCTCTAACCCGCATCACCCTATCAGCTGGGCCCTGAAACTTATCTGGGCTATCGATATTGCAGCCGCCCTTACCTTTCTTCATCGCCGGAAAATCTACTGGGGTGACCTCAAAATTGATAATACCATTCTTTGCAAAGATGGCCACTGCAGATTTATCGATTATTATCCTAACGGACATTCGCTCGAATGGAGTCTCCCAGAGGTGGAAAAGGCAATATACCCTGATTTGGTTCCTGAGGACTGGGATCAATTAATACAACAAGCTCTCACACCCGAGCGCGATGTATTTTCTCTTGGTTTGGTTTTGTGGGCGATAACGGAAGAAGTAGGTGATTTTGATAGAGTCCCTGAGTACACAATACGCCAGAAGTTCCCTGGTCGCATAATGCAGCCGCTCCGCGGTGGTATCGGGAAATCGCATCCTCGTGTTTGCTGACAAAACCACAAGCTCGACTGTCGGCTCTGACGGTTCACCACTCCTTGATTTCCCACCTGCATGCGGATAACTTGAAAGTCGTTTGATTTTTACATAAAGTTCTTCTTTCCTTGTTATCACTGCCAGAAATTCCCCTGGTAGGGCGCTGCCGCGTAAAAATATCGTCGTTTACCTACTAGGTTAGTCTTTCCACTTCAAGTAGTAGTACGTGCCCAATATCTACTTTGAAAGGAAACAGTTCGTACTAAGGGTCTCATTTGATGTTGTCCCTCGTCTGGAAGTGCATTATGATGGTGCCTTATAATCGCCGCGTGTAATCGCCACAGATCTCGTTCTTGATTTTCCAACGAACTGAAAGAGACTAGTGCTCAGTGTTCAGTGGACAGTCTGTGGGTCGTCATTGAATTGTAATGCACGCGCTAGTGGTGTGAATCGATTGTATCGAGAAGCTCTGGATATGGGTTCTGTCCTAATTGTCCTTCAGCTCTCCGATCTATTTGCGGTAGCAGAAAGGAATTCATCACTACAACTCCCAAAAATGAAAACGAATTCCGTTGCTCGCTTCCATTTCATCAGTTTATAGTAAGTTTTCCTTTCAGCTCCCCCCCTACGTAGGTGCACCAGAACACCGGTTGTTTATTCGCGCCCCATGGCTAGTTCATGGTGTTGTATTTCATGTCTGCACGCACGACAGCCTACGCCACTAAAACCATTCGTAAGTCTACTCGGAATATGAACGTCTGCGTATAGTCCCCTTGTCTTGCCATTTTCATCTCTTTCTGTTCAAAATTTTGACCCAATCCGGGCGCAACTTTGCGGCCCACGCCTCAGCATAGCTTTCTTGTCTTCACGCTCTGCCCAGAAAAAAAAATATGTAAAATCTAACTCTTGTTGTAATGTTTATGTATCCTCCTCGCGAATGTGGCACGCCACGTGTTTATGCCACTCAGTACAAACGACGACAATTGGCGCAAGAACAGCTCATAGCGTAGGCAGAGACCATCTTTTGTACTGGAAAGAAAATTTTGTGGCGAGTATCTTTAGAAGCGGATTTACAGAACACCCTTTTGACGCCACAAATTTACGAGCAACGTCGCCGCTCGCCGAATTTGGAGCTTAAATCCACAGGAGAGTAGAGAGTTTCTCTGTAAACGTACCCGTTATGGTGATACAAAATTAGAAATACATTAATGGTTATTATGGTTCACTCTACGCCGAGAAACCAAGGATCGTTCAGCAGTTCAGCAGCCGTTGGCCTCTCATCCGGACTCAACACCAGACATCGATGTATGATATCAGCTGTGCTCTTCACAATCTCATAGCTCTCTAACTTTTTTGACCTGTGGATTTGGACGATAATTGGATAGTAGTGCAAAGGAAGAGAATGATTGAAAGTGCCTTTCGGTAGTACTGGGTGAGTTCTTTTTTTTTGAAAAAAAATAGAGCAGAAACACACTCACAGTCTGCGTTGAAGTATTTTGATGCAAGTCTGGAATACTGCAACACCTCTGGAGGAAAATCTACTTCACCAGTGAAACAGTTCATCTGATAAAGATGGTAGGCTGTCTCGTCCAGAGTGATGTCCGTTTTTGGATCCTTGTGACCTTCATGCCGAAATAAGGATCGGCCTACAACGAACTCAAAGATCTGCTGAAGTTATCACTGACACAGCACAGAACCGGTAGCAAGCCGTACATACGAGACACCCGAAAGCCCATATATCGACTTTTTCATCCCATCGGCCAAGAAGGAGAACCTCGGGAGCTCTCAAAGGAAGGGATGTGACCTCGTCTTCCTTGGGTTTGTCAAAGAGCTGAGCTTCGGAAGAAAAGAACGAAATGAGACACAACATCACAGTAACAAATGCAAAATGCAATACCGCTTCCGAAATCGGCAAGTAAGTAGTCGCATTTGACAGCATCATCCAAGCTGGGGACAGGAAGTGGTTGAGTGACAGCAGAGCTAACGAGACCATCCAGGGAAGCTTCAGGAGGGTTTCGACGGGAAGGGTCGGATAACAAGAGAGCGTCAATATCATGCCGAGAGAGCGGTGTAGTATAAAAGACATTATCGTGCTTGAGATCAGTATGTATGACTTCCCGACCGTGTGCGCTTGCAATTCCGCGAAGAGTATGAAGGAGCATTCGTTTTGCAAGGGGTAGGGGAAAGTGTTGGTGCTCCGCCCATAAACTTTTGACATCTCCGCCATACACTGGCGTTACAAAGCATAAGTGATCTCCTGAAGAAGCTTTTCCCGGGTGCGTGAACTCGTTGAGGAGACGGAGACAATGGCTATCCGCGGCCACGCGCCGCAGAGCTTGATTCTCCCAGATCCGTTTGTCTCTACTTAGTTGGGTTGAATGGCCCTTCAAAACTTTCACAGCGACATAGTCATTCGTGCTGAAAAAATGTGATAAGAAAACAACAATTTACCGACAAAAAGAACTCACTGAGCATCATAAGCTAGCCAGGTACTCGAATTCATTCCCCATCCTAATTTACGCTTGATTTCATAGCGCAAGGCGGGTCCAATTTTCTGTCCGAATTCAAGTTGAGGCCATCCAAAACCTTTGGAACCAGGAAGACCGAGAGGTTCCTCCACAAAATTCAAGGAAACTCGAGAAGTCCCGTCCTCATCGAAAGAAACTTCTTGGTTCTGAGCACCTGGAATGATATCAAACCTTATGCCCATCAAAGACGCGTCGCCAACCATATTTGACAGCGACTTGAAGAGGGTAAACCCGTACCGGCGAGTTCGGAAAAAGGGAAGGTAGGCGTGGCGGTTTGAGAGCATTAGGGCTGAATAAAAAAGTTCTTTTAACGGGCTCCGTATTTTAAAAATCCATGCACGTGATCAATATTTTCCGTGTTTTTTCTGGCGCCGCAAATGGTACTGCTCAGGCGCCCAGGCTTTCGAAACTATATAGTATTTTTGACCTGCAATGAGACAGAATACTCTAGGAACGACGTACGCTATCCAGGTTCGCGTGGTAAAACATGGCAGGTATATAAGTGAAAACTGCATTCGAAACTCCTCATACGCCTTAACAAGTGAGTTGAACAGTGAGTTGAACAGTAAATCCATGACTATGTCAACACGGTGTGTATTATTGCATCGCGGCGACGGCGAAGAAAACGAAAGGTTGCCGCACATGATGTGATGAGCGTCGCCCCGAGTCCGCCACTTAAGCTCCAGCTCGGCAGCGGCACCACAGTGACATGCCATGTCACTGCACGTAACTTACCGGCATCTGAGCACCCTAAGAGCGCGTAATTAAATCTCTTCGGGGATACCTCCTTTCTTACCATACAGCCTCATCTCTTAGATCTGTCTTCGACGGGCGACATCAGCTTAAGAACACCCAGCAGCCGGAAACGCTGACCTAAACCCTTACCAGATAGTCACGTGATAAGCATGCCCGAGCGCGATGTATTTTCTATTGGTTTGGGCGATAGCGGAAGAAGTGGGTGATTTTTATAGAATCCCTGACTTCAATACATCAGAAATCCTTTGGTTGCATAATGCAGCCGCTCCGCGGTGGCATCGGGAAATTGCATGGTCTGCTGGCCGAGCCATGAGGTCGTCCATCGGCTCTGATGGTTTACAACTCCTTGATTTCCCAGTTGCATGCCACGGATAGAGGTGTTCCAGGAGTCAAAGTACGTCTTAAAACTACTATGTAAGTACGGCTCAAAAATCCCCATCTGTATGACACTGCCAGCAGTACTTTTGTTTGCTTGTTGCTTACGAATTCTCAAAAACTGAGGTGGCGACTCCGACAGGGTAAGTGGACTATACTTTTAATCAGCTGAGATTTTGCCTCCTTTGAGGGGAAACGTTGCGAAGGCTGCGACTCAATCTTTGCAGTCGGCGTTCTTTTTTGGAGCTTGAAACTATCTCCGTTTTCCCCTCGCCACTGTAGGCTCTGACTCAAGATGACGATCAGATGGCCCATGAATAGCAGAATTTGGTCGAGAAGATTGTTTGTGGGTCGTACGTATTCAAGTGCTATCACCGCAAACATGCGCTTGCTTGACGCTCCTGTGCATCAAGAGGACTCGCTCAGATCGGAGTCGCAGTGGGCCTTTGATCCAGGACCCCTTGTTCTTCCAAGAGAAAACAAGGTTGAATCGCAGATTAGATGCGTGTCCCGATATAATCTTTACTACTATCGTCTCTACTGGTACAGCTGCTGTGTCCAGATGGGACACATACTCAATCAAGTATGCATATTACTTGACCCCTTCCGAGTCACTGGCTAGATGCTTATAAACTGTCGATTTCTCATGGGACGAATCCCATCTCATTCGCAATCCCCACCCCGTCCTCTCAAAGTTCACAGTCAGCCATAATTCTTCCTCCGTCCTGGTGCAAGTACTAACATTCCGTTGCCAGATGTGCATAGTTCATGTTACAACGGCTAGATGTGGCAAAAGTTCTTTTAGTTGGCGTTACTGTAAAAACGCGAGAAAGAATTCCCAGACGGGGAAAAGGGAGGCTTGCGATTCAGTGGACGAGACCACTAGAAAGACCGACCAGTGGTGTGACAACTGCAATTACAAGCCGGGCTGGAGAGGGGGTCCATCTCATGCTTAATATTAGTACTGCACTTTCGCCTATTCTCCAAAAACTGATACTACTGCTAACAATCAGTCTTCAGCTTCGCTCAAATTGGATCTCCAGAACTCTTTCAGGTTCTGCTGCCATCCGTCGAGTTCCGTTCTTCGATGAGTTGTTTTGGCGCGAACTTAATCTGGTTGAAGTCCTACTCAAATGCTGTGCTTCGAAGTTCCAAAATATTACTATCATGTGTAAATTCTGTTTAGTGCCTCTTGTGTGTAATATACCTGTATGTTGGCTGGTTCGACTCAGGCGCATTACTTCAAATCTTCGGCACCTCGGCAGTGGCAGGCCCTGCGTGGGTATAACGGCCACTCGACTCTTTCCAATTAACCACCACGACCATCCTTGAAATGGACGGCCTAGCTCTTCCTACGATATCCTCTCTTCTATCTCTCGAAGTGGAAACGCTGGCGAAAAAATCTGGGCTCTCATTCTGGGACAAAGTTGACGAAACAGAATACCTTTCGAACTTTGAGGTGAATGCTACTTGTGACCAAGGGACGCCGAGCTATGGTTATACATCATTCGTCGTAAATGCCAAGAGCGAAATCTATGACTCTGGGACAATGATCCGGATTTCCTATAATGTAAATGAAGAATTTCCCCAATGTCCAGAGAATGAGGCTTTGGACTCCTCCCAAGGCCAGGGCTTGCCGATGGAAACTATCGAAAAGGTCCAAGCTCGACTCCTGAACTTAGTTACTTACTAATAGGATAACGCTTAGGTTCTCGCTTTTATTGCGGAGAAACCGGACTGGAGCGCCTCTTTTGGTCCAATCCAGGTTGTATACAAAACCGTTTCTATCGACGGGCCCCCACAGATAATGCACAAACCTGCTGTCAATCCTGTGCTTGACAGATTTCCTGATATACCCGAGGCGTTTCTTCCTTCGATTCGTCTTCGTAGCCTTCGACGCAAATTTGACAATAACGTTGCGATGAACGTCGACCTTGTACTAGTGCCTGAGGGCGATTCGACACTTCACGTTCTCAAAAGGGCTCCCAGGCTGATCGAGTCAAACTCCTTTGCGTCCGAGCTGCTGTTTATGACCAGTATGATTGAATCTCCTTTCGTGATTCGTCCAACAACGATGGTTCTGGATGATGACCGTTCATGTCTTCGGGGATATCTGCTTCCTTACCATCCCGCCTCATCTCTCTGGTCTGTCTTTCGGAGCCGGTATCGGGAAAAAGTCACTCTCGATAGCGCCACATGTGCCCCTCGTTCTACGGAAAACCCGCACGATCCTATTAGCTGGACCTTGAAGCTCATCTGGGCTATCGACATTGCAGCTGGCCTTGCCTTTCTTCACCGCCAAGAAATTTACTGGGGGGATCTCAAGCTCAATAATATCATCCTGTGTGAAGATGGTCACTGTCGATTCATCGACTATTATCCGAACGGTCATTCACCCAAATGGTGTCCACCAGAGATGGAAAAAGTGGAATCTCCGGACTCACAGCCAGAGGACTGGGATCAATTCATACATCAAGCTCGTACACCTGAGCGCGATGTCTTCTCCCTCGGCCTGGTGCTGTGGGCGATAGCGGAAGAAGTAGATCATTTCCAGAGGGAACCTGAATTCAGTGCACCACAGCTATCCTGGTCGCTCAGAAAGGGCATTCCTCAGTGGTTTAGGGAGCTTGCGTCGTCGTGTGTGCTTAACGATGCGCATGCTCGACCGCCATCTCTGGTGGTTTACCGCTGCCTGGCTTCCCAGTTAGCACATATCCTGAGTATCACATGAAAACATGAAGTCTATCTTGAATCTACGTTCCGGTCACTCTTTTTCTATTATTGTTACTGTAAGGTTCTATCTTGATGATCGAGGATATAAACTCGAATGCTATTGACAGGCTTTTTTTTTTATACCGTATTCGGCCTACTATTTCAGTCTTAGAGGGATAACTGCAAAACACCAAAGTCCCAGGTCGTCAAATGTATTATTGTATTACAGTGCTCGGGGCAGCACGCGCTTACCTGACCCGCGGGTGCATCGAGAGGACTTGCTGTGGTCCTTCTCTGATTGTGCCTGTGGTTTCTACAGCTTCTGGGCCCAATATATGTACTACGAAACTGACATTATCCGCAACGCAATATAAAAATTTGTGGCATAGGCAGTGAAGATGGGAGAATATTAGAAAAGGCGAGAATCATGAATCATGATCTGTCTAATTCCGACAGCAGACCCTTTCGTGTTCGCTAAGAAGTAGAAATCAAATAGAAATAAATATGCGAGTAGCCGCTTCAATACGCTTGGGACATGAGAATTTAATCTTCGTGATCTTCCCTTGTTGCTTCAATTCCTGTGAAAGCTATCCCTGTTTTCAGTCCACTGACTAGTTCTGCATCACTTTTCCTCGGCGTCGTAATGGGCTCTGAATCAATCTAATTTCACCCAGCTTCCTACTACGAGCTGCACGGCTTGAGATCTCGCACCCAAATTACAGGACGCCAGGTCATCGATTGAAGTTCGAGTAATTCGGAATCCTATCGGTACGTCGACAATGGAATTTATCTTAAATTCATTCTCCGGTTTCGATTCGCTGACTTACTGACCTGTGTCACTGGAAGATGACTTTGCGAGAGAACTAATATTTTTGAGGCTTCAATCCTAGCATGGACCAGCCCAGAACGGAAAACAGGCCAGCACGCTCATTCTTACCGGTTTAACTGTCTGCTGATTCTGACTGACTCGTCCCAGAGCATGGATCCACTTGACTCGCAAATTCAAATATGGGCTAACAACTGGTGCGGCAACAATTGCATCAAGCAGCCAGGCTGGAGAGGCGGCCCATCTCATACCTTCTCTGGTGCAGCACCTTCGCTTCTTCTAAGATTGTTGCACTATTAATCCGGCGCCGCCTCAGTCAGCTTCGTTTGAATCGGGAAAGAATCACTTTCAACGCTTTCCGACTCACCTTGACTGCCCTTTTTACTGCCCCGACTCCTTGTCAAGCAGCGGCCACGTTCTCACCATCCTTATTCATGTTCTGTTCGAACTCTACTTGCTATAATATGTCTAGATTTAAATCTCGTTGAATTACGATCACCTCTCGGCACCTCGGCAGTGCCAAGGGCAGCACGTGTGATTGCTACTTGACCCGTCTTGACTGGAATGGACTACCTGCCTCTTCCTACAATAACCTCTCCTCTATCTCTCGAAGTAGAAATACTGTCGAAAAACTCAGGGCTCTTATTCTGGAACCCAGTCCAAGACAACACAGAATACCTTTCGGATTTCGAGGTGAACGCCACATATAACCAGGGGATGCGGGTCTATGGTTATACTGGATTCACTGTGAATGCACTGAGCGATGTTTATAACTCTGGCACAATGGTGCGGATTTCTTATGACCGGAACGAAGAATTTTCGCAGTGCCCGGAGAATAAGACGTTGGACTCTTCCCGAGGTCATACTTTGCCAATAAAAGATATCGAAAAGGTCCAAGCTCCGAGTCGATTCTTAGACTGATTTTTGTTACTTATGGAACACCCTTTAGTAGGTTCTCGCATTTATTGCAGAGAAACCTGGCTGGGACGCCTTCTTTGGTCCAATCCAGGTCGCGTACAAAACCGTCTCTATCGATGGCGCGCCCCAGATCATACACAGACCTGCTGTTGATCCTTCCCTTGATAGATTTCCTGATATACCCCAGTTGTCTCTTCCATCTATTCAACTTCGCAGCCTTCGCCGCAAATTCAGGAACAGCGTTGCTATGAACATCGACGTTGTAGTCCTTGAAGGCGACGTCAATTCAAAATTACACGTTCTCAAAAGGGCTCCAAGACTGATCGATTCCGAATCCTTCGCGGGCGAACTACTGTTTATGGCTGGTAGTATTCCTGAATCTCCGCTTCTCATTCGTCCGACGATGATGGTTTTGGATGATGATAGTAAGTCTCTTCGGGGATACCTGCTTCCTTACCATCCAGCCTCGTCCCTCTGGTCTGTTTTCTGGAGCCGACATCGAGAGAAAGTCACTCTCAGTAGCGCTTCGTGTACTCCACGTTCTACAGAAAACCCACACGATCCCATCAGTTGGACATTGAAACTAATCTGGGCTATCGACATTGCAGCTGGCCTTGCCTTTCTTCATCATCAAGAAATTTACTGGGGCGATCTCAAGCTCGATAATATCATCCTATGTGAAGATGGTCACTGCCGGTTCATCGACTATGATCCCAGTGGATATTCGCCTGAGTGGTGTCCTCCAGAGATGGAAAAAGTAGAGTATCCAGATTCGCAACCTGAAGACTGGGATAAATTCATACAACAAGCTCGCACGCCAGAGCGCGATATGTTCTCTCTTGGTTTGGTGCTATGGGCGATAGCCGAAGAAGTGGGTAGTTTGAAGAGGGAACCTGATTTCAGCACGCCGGAGCTCTCCTGGACACTCAGAACGGATACTCCTGAGTGGTTTCGGGAACTCGCGTCTTCGTGTGTGCTTGAGGAACCGCACCGGCGACCAACATCTTTGATGGTCTACCGCTCCTTGATTTCCCAGCTGTGTATGACTTACGAACCTGCGAGTGGTTTACGTCAGTGAGATATATGAAGTCTATCTTGAATTTTACCTCTTTCTGTTGCTGTTACTGCAAGATTCTCTGAGGCCGTCGAAGGCTATTTACCACTGTTCCTGACTCTGAATCATAATATGAAAACGACGCGGGGCTGATTTTAGCCCAGAGGACCGTTTGTGTTTTTGATTGTGCTCTCGCAGCATGAGCGTGTCTGAATCTCGGGTGTTCTTTTTTTGAGACTTGAAGCAAGCTGCCAGTGAAGTTCGTACACTCCACTATCTCTGATCATGACTCAAGATGACAATCGACCTTAGGATGAAGCTGGATGGTAAGGAAGTAGGTAACCCCGCAGAGATATGTTATCGTCATCCAAAACCATCTTCGTCGGATGGATCAGGAAAGATGATTCGGCCATGCTGACAATAAGCATCAGTTCGGACGCGAACGACTCCGACAGCTCAAGTCTGGGAGCTCCTTTGAAGACGTGAATTCTTGCATCAATATCGTCTTCGAGCACGACGAGGTATATGCTCATACCCGCAGCACCGGAAGATTTGCGGCGAAGGTTACGAAGATGAATAGAGGGAAGTAACACTGGGGGCTGATCTGGGTACCTGTCAAGGTCAGGATTGACAGCAGCTCCGTATGTGATCTTTGGAGGGCCGTTAACAGAAACAGTCTGGTACGTGACTCGGATGGGACCAAAAGAGGCGTCCCAGCCAGGCCGCTCTGAAATGATAGAGAGAACCTAGATTTTCAATATCAGAGCGGGCGGGGCGGAGTAGAGATTAAATTTGAACCTCTTTGATCTCTGATAGTGTCAAAGACTCGGAGGGAAGAGAAAACTTGGAGAGGGTGTGAGAATCCGTCAAACTCGAGCGAAGATCTTGAGAGTTCGCCGATAGAAACGGTTTTGAACATACTCCTAGGTACGTCAATCCGTCGCCGCCACTGAAGTCATCTAACGAAGGCCTCATTCTCAGCGCCTGCTTCAATCTTTATCCCGCTGGTAATCGTTTAAACGGTAAGTGTCCCATGGCAGTGAATAAATCTGTTCGTTGATACTTTCAGAATGGATTCCAAACCCATAGAAGCGGCGTGAAGTAACGCGCTGGAAGAAGTAATGCATCAAGTTCCATTGGACAAAGTGCTTGACTCGGTGTGGCATTCAACTAGCTACTAATGATACAAGGTTATTGGTTGTCGGTTCATACCTCCGGTTCGTATCAATGGATCAAGAAGTGGGGTTTTCCTTCTTCCAAATACGACAGCACGTTCTCCACCGTTTTCGTCCAGAACACCTGGAAATACAAGAAACAAGTTAACGTCACTGATAACATCCCGTAAATTATCCAACGCCCCACCGACCTTGTAGTCCGTCTCATTCACATACCCATTATGCGGCGTAAGTGTAACATTGTCCAAACCTCTCAACGGATGATCCAACGGAAGGGGCTCAATATCAAACACATCCAACCCCGCTCCTCTGATCTTCTTCTTCTTCAACGCATCGACCAGGGCTTCTTCTTCGATTAGCGGTCCTCTCGAGGTATTGATGATGAATGCAGAGGGTTTCATCACCTCGAAATCGGATGCTGTGATGATGTGTTTAGTTGTTGGGGAAAGGACGAGGTGGAGGGAAACGATGTCGCTTTGGGCGAGAAGAGATTCTTTGGTTGCGACGTATTCGACTCCGGCTTGAAATGCCCGTTCTGGAGTGAGGTTGGGTGACCAACCGACGACTTTCATGTCGAACACTTTGGCTATCTACGAATCGATTGGGACCGCTGAAGAACTTGGACAAGGAAGACTCTTTTCTTCACCTTTGCGATCGCCGAACCTAATTTTCCTACGCCGATCAGACCGAGTGTTGAACCAGATAGACCCATAGGGACGACAGTCTGCCATTGGGGATTGCGAGAGATTGTGTTGATGTGTTCTTTGACAATATATCGAGCTACGCTCATGATCTATATGCAAATTTATTCAATTTTGGATCTGAAAGCCTTGAGACTATGCCTGGGATGTTTTTACATACCAATGCCCAAATAAGTTCAACGGTAGAGGTTCCGCGGCCTGGGGTTCCAGCGACCAGGATTCCTTTTTGTTTACAATGAGCTACGTCTATGCCACGGTTGACCATTCCCGTAGTGGCGATCAGCCTTTCGTGATTTTGATGAGGGCATGTTTTTAAATACTGCGTCGCCACACTAAAACTTACTTGAGATTCGGCAGGCGGTCCAATAGGGATGGCAAGAATTTTGTACGTTCTCGCATAGCACAGATTATCTCGAACGGTTCGAGTCGTTTTGCCAAGCTATCTTCATCCAAAAGTGTATCTGTGAAGACGTCGATCTGTACTCCGAGATTGGAGATGGAAGTCCAATCTGCGGTTGTTAGAGCGACTTGTTGGTAGTCGTCGAGAATAGCGAGACGTATAGTCATTATAGGTATTCCTTTAGATCTTTAATTCCCTTATGAGTGTCGTCGTCGTGGTAGAACGAAAAGGAGAAATTTCCCAGCTAGTTCGCATAAGTACCGAGATTAAGCCGGTACAGCTTGGGCCGGGACCGGATCCGGCACCATTCATCGCACATGTCACAACTTTCATTTTTTTATTCAACAAAACGACTTTATCTTTTTTTAACTACAAAGACGGGCTACTAGCTTGCCAGGAAAGACCTCAAGCATCTATGGTCGCTCAGCACATTCCCCAGGAAATCTGCGATCTCATCATCGACGAAGCTTCACATTCAGGACGCACTATGAAAACCCTTTACGAACCAGAATGCATCTCTTTCGTTGCGTATGGATTGCTGTATCGTCGTTCGAGTATGAAGAGGATAAGTTGAAACGAAGTCTACGCATCATGGAGAAGTCTTACACTCATCTCATGGGATCATCTCATGGGACACCCGGACATCAGCAGGTGTATCAAGGGATTCGCAATCTCTCCCAGAGACTTTGGACAGTCAAACCCGCGAACGACAACGTCAACTTAGGGAGAGATATTTCTTTTCTTTTCCTCCCTCTCCCCCTTCAACTCCAGAACCTGCAATAAAGTCTACGAAACAGGTTCTGAACGGCGATTTCCTGGTTTTTATAGGAAACTCAAACATTAACTGGTACATATCCGGAGTCATTGGCTTCTTTCAATCGTGTGTGGACGGTGGCATGAATACCATCGAGAAATTCGTCTTTGGAGCAGCAATTTTGGACATCGACGCCCTGGGTGGAGCCGGGCTCCCATTTCCACATATCCAAGTGTCTCGCAGAACACACTCCGTCATTGCACACACTATGTATGCCGGAGCTGCACCTCATAGCAAACATCCTTCAACTCTCAACCTCCGAGATAGAGGATACTCTTTGCAAGGCCACTCGAGCGGTCGGCGATAGCAATGCAAACACCGCAGAGACTCAAGTGATCGCACTCAAGCACTTTTTCTTCACTATCTTGGATTTTACCAATACTGGTGTACACAATGTTTTCTTGAAGGTTTTTCTTTTCGACAGTCGCTTTTTCACATTCGCGAATCTTGTCTCCCTTGGGATTTCAACCACCACTCTCCCGCTATTCCTCTCATTTCTGCAATGTAAAGCACCTCATAGTAATTGACAGGCCGCTCAATGGTACGTATCACAACGTTATCCACTGAATGCTTCTGACGCGCAGCATTGCAGTTACCCACAGGCCGACTGATTCATGGGCTTATGATAGGGCTCGTTTCGAGCTGCCTGCGCTCAAAACACTGCAATTCATTCTTTTCTAATACGAGAGTATTCCTACTCTCTGTTGCCTTCTTCTTGGCCCATCGGGGCTCACAGCTGAGCCAATAGTCGAACCATCTGCGCGCATCAAGTATCCTGGCCTCACCAACCTTCATTATCAACGAGAATAAGCGCTACCCACGCGTCGAGCGCCTCCATTTCGAGCTTGCCTTCGCGCACCTTAATCACTTCGTGCAACTGGCAATATTAGTAACGCCAGTACAAGACGATCTTCTCACAGAGACGATTGATGCTACACTTTTCGCGTATTTCGATAGCAATGTTGACGGGGGTCATCAGCGTGGTATTCTGCAACACATTTCTGTGAGTCGGAGTTGGACAAGTATTGGCCGAGGTCTAGGAACACGAGAAGCCTTTATCAGGGATCGTTGGACGCGTGGTAGGACAGCGATAGGTGGTGAAGAATAACTGTATATATCAATAATTCGGCTGACCATTATTCTGAATTCCTAGTCTTTTCGTACGATGTTTTATTCAAGTTGTGAAGGCAGAGATTTACTGAATGCATGCTCGATTTTGAACGATTGACATCTGGCCGGCTTGCGTCATTCTAGGTTCAATGTACATGAATGGAGGGCATTAATGCCCTCAATGGGATTGATATATCCCTTTTCAGACCCCAGCTTACACCGCTAGCTGCGTAGCTTTCATAGGCAGAGAGTTTGAAGATATCCTTAAAATCAGTTTGTTTGAACTCGCGGAAAGACCACCACTCTCCGACTGCAGCAATCGTTAGAGTCTTTGTCTGAAGATGAAATTTTGGCGTGGAAAACATGCAGTGAACCTGTGAAAGAATGTTGACTCTACAAGTACCCACATCGAACAAAATTCTGACCTGCGACTGGGCTTGCAGACGAGCTGAGTGAGTGACTTGCACAAGCATCTCAGCATAGTATTTGATATCGGGGGCATGTCGAGTATAACAGCTTATTTAAACAAGGACTCGAGTCACGTGGGTGTAGTGGTTGAAGTTGAATTGTGCGACGATGAACGTTTTTCGAAATCTATCAGTAAGCCCATGTCAATTCTTTTTTCTATCTATCTGTTTGAGCTAATAATTTCATCTGCAGGACTCCAGGCTGGAAAAGCTTTCCCAAGACCATCACCATTCATGACCCCCCACCCCCGCCGCGCGGAGTGTGGTGTGAAGGCGGCCGTGTTCCAAGATATATTCTGGGCTGGCTCATTCCATACGAGAGCGCACTTAAGATGTTTTCAGTTCCAGAAGATCAAGCTGATGATATGGACCACTACTTGAATTACAACTGGCTCCCTCTCCGCTGGGAAGAGTCTTCTGATCATGGCCTGGAGAAGTACCAGTGTGTATCTCTTCGCACATTATTGCGGGAACTTGCCTCATTGATATTTTGTAGGTCCATGAGTCCACCTACGGCCACTTTTTGGGGCATTGAATATATCATGCTCATTCTCACTTTCAATTCCATGAAATCGACGGATCCCAATTACCGAGTGTTCCATCAAGACAAGGATGCGTTCTTGTCAAAGTGTTTGGAGGCTCTCAGCTTCGACAAGAGCATGCTTAATGATCTGAAGTGGCACATGGTCTCTCCGTAATCTGGACTAGGCGGGTTTTGGAGCAGTACACAAGCGATATGATTAGGCGTTAGGACCACAAATGTTTCTTCGTGCAGTACTTATGTCAATATTGAATTGGTGACCAAAAAAACAAACAAACCGAAGGAACATTCTCTGTGCTACAGCTGCGCCGTAAGTTGACTGTCGTACAGGACCTCCAGATTCCAAGGTGTGTCGCTGAGCGTGCCTCCCGTCGGAAGCCATCCAGTTCAGGGTGATGGAAAAGGTTCTACTTTTTCATAGCAGGCTCGCGACGTTTTTTCTGGAGAGCACTGAAAGAAGGGTCAGTTTGCTTGGCGAACAAGACAAAATAAAACAGCACGAGCGAATGTCGATGAATGTCACAGATAGATACTGTGACCGCGGATACTACGTATAGACATGGCCTGCTATATCGAGTGTCCCTTCCATGGCGTGGGTCTTGAGACGCTCGCAGAACGGCAGGTATGGGACGTTCTTCCCGTCGAGAACAAGGTCCAAATTATTGGGAGTAGTCAGATATCGAAGACGGGCTCAGTGTAGGCACAAAGGACAGAGAGAAAGTGCATGTGTTGGCGTTACGCGGCACAGATCCCGAGCGGCTAGCTGACGAATTACGGTGGGAGCACGAGTTCATCGAAGAAGCAGGGGCCAGATGGGGAGTGCAAAGCAGTTCTAGCATACCCCGTTTGGGACGCCAGTGCTTTTAAATTCGGATATCCATTGAAATCTTGTGGATTTCATGCCAACCGCCGAAGACTGCTATTCTTGAATAGTTGAAGCGAAGAAAAGCGGAGGTAACTTGACGAGCGCAGGCTGTGAGACATAGAGAGCATTGTACGAACTCTTGGGATCAACGATCAGATCTCTTATAGTATTTTGCTAGAGGAAAGAGAGAATGAGTACATAGTTCGAGAAAGAGACGGAGAAAGGCTTCGCACAGTTTGTAGCATCCATAAACGTCGGAGACCTTTACCTTCACCATTTAGTCGTCCCGTACGCGTGCCCACCCAGGTAAGAATGTTGAAACTTGTATGCATATCACCGCTTTGAATCCATGGAGTTGGTTTGATTCCCGAAGATCGGTCGAGACCGCGTCTGCCAAGCGCCGAGGAAAATATGTGGTTCAATACCTCTGACTCCAAAGGCATGAGCTCGCAACTTGCTGACTCCTTTCGTTGCTTTGCCGATGAATGCTACAAATCCGAGGGAACGTGGTGAATAGATACAGACAGAAGCAGATACGCCGTGACCAAAGCTGAAGAGCGGCTCTATGTGAAGGATTTGGGAGGGTAAGCTGCGGGAAAACAAAAAGGCTGTCAAGCCTTGGAGGGATATAATTAATAGTAGGGGCGACTTACCTTGTCAATATCATCCTTCGTAGACATCGGTAACTGTCTTCGTTAGATGTTCGACCACAGCTGTCGAAATCCTCACGTCTGACATGACTGGCACGGGTGACCTTTTCTCCAGCCTTCGCATTTCCTCGCGCGTCTGGAGAGAGATATCAATGGAAGATAATAATGAAAAAAAGGCTGATACGCACAATATCATCCTCTCCGTTCTTTTTACTCAGCGGTGACGGGTGTACCGGCCCTTTCAGGACCTTCGGTGCCATGGGTAATCGATCTCGTCTATCTTGAAGTCATTGAGACGTCCGTTGGGCTACTTCAACAGTATTATGTGGGGAACAATTTCGCCAAACTTCGGTCGTATGTTGTCCTGAATTCTACGAATAGCAAGTTACAGGGCAATAAAGAATAGCCAGCGCCCAGTATCAATCACGATCGACAAGTGGTTTCCTATGACATCTTCTCCTTGTTAAATTGGGGACAAGGCGGGTAGGGAAGGAACGTAAAGGAAAAATCACGTTAAACGCTCTTACTTTCACTGGATTCCTGGTTTGCCCGGCGTCCGCCTATTGTTTGATTGTTTGTCATTGCTAAAGACTTGCATTATTTTGTACGAATAAAACATTCTTTGCATTGTTCATTGGGAGAATGAGATGCCGACGTGCCCTCAAGTGCAATTGATTGACGGTCCTGAGAAATGATACGAAAACTGGAGGGTAAAGAAAGGGGACGTGTATTCGCTGCGACGGAAAATGCACGCAGTCAGCCTTTAACAGAAACAGAAACACCCTTGACGGATTACTGTTCACCTGGTAAGGTAATAGTAGCAGCGCGAGCACCTTGCACGTCCGTCTCAATACGCAGATTCATTGCCCACAAATTGACCGGAGCCGATGCTCGTCAACTAGACCCTTCCAAAGGGTTCCCTCGCAGCTGTACTTCGAAATGTGGTCTTGAAGGTGTTGAAAGTTCATAGATACGGCCTCCTTCGGTACGTTTTTCGATCTCTACGAGAAAAACCGGTTTGAGAAACCTGTCGACCATCAGCGGAAGGTAAGCAGCCACGAACGGTAAATATCAGACTCACCCTAATGTGCTCCTGACGAGTCCGTTTGAATAATTCGTTATTCCAGTGAACGGACTCGTGATTCCATCCAGGCAGAGCTGAACGTTCAGAATAATAACTGAACACGGATTGCCTCCGTCCTGCTGTCTTGCCGGTCGTCAGAGCATGTGTGGCGGGGTCTAACTAGCAGAATTTTTTTGCTGGATGAAGACCATGAAATTTGAAGCGTAGCGGCAGAATGCTGGATGTAGAGATGGCGGTCAGGAGGAAATGTACAACGAGCGCTTAACGGGCTTTGCCAATGCAGCCCACGTCGATCGTCATGAGGAGGATACGAAGACGACCGAATCCTCATGGACGTTAGAGATGGTCAAGCCGACAACATGCGTGGTGCGTGACTTTCCTGTTTTTTCTTGTTGACATACTCCGACCGAGCGCCTCCGGGCTCACTTCCGTCCAGACAACACATTGGCGAAGCTGGCAGGTTGTGTCGTTGGTAAGAAATCGCAGGAGCTGTTACAGCTGTGTCAGGTGAGTGCTACTGTATTTCGTTGCGTTTGAACTCTCAGCATATTCATGCTACAGAATTTGGTGAGGGACAGCTCGTTACGCTCACCGTCGCCTTTCCCGCCACTTTGGGGAGGTTCATCTGGTTTCTTTTCATTGAGCTGGTTGCTCCTTTCTCAAATGGCTTAGCTCTGCTGCTGCTTATTCTCATTCCTCCACAACATTTTACGGTTGAGCTCTATGACTCCGAAATCTTTAACATCGAACATGGCCGACCTCCCTCACTCTCAATATCGTACCATATCATGCATTGGATCAGCCTTTCCGCAGTTACAATGTGTCGTCTTGAGGACCCGATGATGACTTGACAACCCGACTCGTCAAATCCAAAGTTATTTGGGAAATTCCAGGGGGCTACCAATTTCTTATCAAATGTCCGAAGCGTCTTGCAATCTTCCGAAAGGGTATCGCTCAGAACTCCGCATTGTCGAATGACTGTTCCGCTATCCTTCCGTTCCCCGACGCGTCCAGCTTTCTCGCTAGCTACAGAATAATCAATATTCGTCCGAGGCAGTTGTGGATTGGCAATCCTTATATCCTTTGTCTGCCCAACTCCGCTAGCCAATTTCATCCCCAAACGTTTGTCGACCTGCGATCCTCGTGGCTTCCCGCCCAGCGGGAATATACAGTGGATATTTGTGCTATTCCCGTTCGATTTCAAGCCCTCTCCCACAAGCACGCTATTCATCGACGTTCCGACGATGTTCTCAAAGATAAATACAAACTCCATGGAAAACGTCTTCGGTGTTGGATATACTGGTTTTTTCTACCTCCGTGGACATTGAAGATTGGGCGCGCGATTGACCTTGTTGACCGTATGGGAGAGTGGGCTCGGGACTGTCCCAATTCGCTGCGCTTTTGGTTGGGTGCGTTTTGTACGGACTATGGCTACGACGTCGGTACGCTACTAACCTCACTCTCAAATCGAGTGGCACTAACTTCTATCCCTCAGAGGCAGTCGCTCATTTAATAATGGAGTTATTGTGCTACGATCGACCCAGGCAAAGGTGTTGGTCATGGGGAATAACTCATCGAGAACTATTTGCGTGCCCAGAGAAGGTCGGGAAAGTCAATGACAAGGCATTTTCCGCAGTTAGGTATGCCGACGCTTTCATCTCAGAGAGATATCGATTTCGTAGCATGAGGCCGATTTCGTAGCACATCCCACTTTAAACCTATCTCAGCCCTAGCAATTGATAATACCAACTTCACCTGTTTCTCAGTCCAGTGTTTCAATTTATCTACCCGATTCTACCATAATAATTCATCTTTCTCGATACCATGGTGATTTCGTACCATACTGTATTTCATTTACGAATTAATGCTCTTGCAATGTATATAGTCTTATTGCTCAATGCGATAAAATGTTCAAGATTTCGAGCATGCCACCGACTAGTAATTCCATATATTGATCTTTGACCCTTTTCGGGAGTGAGGTTGAATAAAATAGCTTCAAGTATGGGAAAGGTTTAATCACTACAATATCATGATGTTGTAGCTTCTCCCCAAGTCGACAGAATCATGTAGCTCCTTTCGAGAGCTATAAGATTTTTATCCCGTAGCCTTCGAAGGGGCTACAAGATTATAATCCTGTAGCCTTCGAAGTATTGGTTGTCGGTTCATACCTCCGGTTCGTATCAATGGATCAAGAAGTGGGGTTTTCCTTCCTCCAAATACGATAGCATGTTCTCCACCGTTTTCGTCCAGAACACCTGGAAATACAAGAAACAGGTTAACGTCGCTGATAACATCCCGTAAATTATCCAACGCCCCACCGACCTTGTAGTCCGCCTCATTCACATACCCATTATGCGGCGTAAGTGTAACATTGTCCAAACCTCTCAACGGATGAAGGCAGAGATTTACTGAATGCATGCTCGATTTTGAACGATTGGCATCTGGCCGGCTTGCGTCATTCTCTAGTAGATCACAGTGAAACGGCAGAAATTCGGCGAGCAAATTATGTTATTGGAGAACATCGGCACAGCGGCTCTAATTGCTCTATTTACAGAACATCGGTGCTTCATTGCCCAAGGTAAGAACCTTCCGGACTTGTCTGAGCGGGCATCCGTTAGGAAACAGATGAGTTCTATCATAGTCGCGTCGCTTACCTTGGCAAACATCCTGAAGTAAGCAAGTGTCTCGTTCGCAGGAGAAGCATCGGCGGGCAAAAAGAGGTTGGAGAAAATGATGAATTTTCCAGCAAGATCTTGTCGGGCAGCAGAGGCGGTTTCCATTAAACTGAGATCCCATATCAATTGAGGATTGTGCGAGTCAGAAGCGAAAAAATGGTCGGTACTTACAGGAAGAAGGAAGAAGCGTGTCCTGCAGTCGAACTGGAAGAAAGATAGCGAAGAATGAGAATTAATGCAGAATTGCAGACGAAGCTTGCTCACCCGATACCGTTCAGCTTGAGATAAGCGTACTGGTTATCATCGACGAATTGCATGACCATGGCGGCGTCGACGTAGAATTTGGCATCGATGGTGGAGTTGATACCGAACCCTCCTCCGAGGTTAGGAAGAAGATTGGCCACCAACTCTCCGGTCTTGGAATCGGTAAAGTTTCCTCTGTAAGACACAAAGCGGCGAGATGAGTACTAGCCACAATGCAAGTGAGGATCGAAACTTGCGATATGAAGGGGAAGAAAGCTCGGCGACCAAAGGGACCATCGAGGAAGTTGTTTGTTGCCAGGTTGGCGGGGAAGAGGAAGACGCAGTCAAAGATAGGCTCGAATTCTGGAGTAGGCATGGAGACATTGTCTGGAATGACCGATGCGGCCTCACTATGTGCAGTCAACACAGCGACAGCGAGTATTGCGCTCAGGACAGCCTTGGAGAGACGAGGGAGAGAGAACATGCTTGTAGTGGAACCGGTAGTAGGTAAGACTCTTGCATCAAAATGTTTGACCTTTTATGTGTTGCTTCTTGGGCGGTTACTAAAGAGTTACGATGAGCCGATTCCTGGCGGACGGGGTAACTTGAGCCTTACAGACAAATTTCTATGTAAAACGAGGCATTCAAACGCCCTACTCAAGCCTGCGAGCCCCTTGTACTGTATCCAATTTGGATTGCAAGCCTCGGGCAAGCTTCGGAAGACTTGAGAAGAGCATCGGATATCACTCTTGCTGTCGCCGCTTGCGTCACTTTATCATATCAAGCAGAGTCCTTGATTGCCAATTTTTCTATGTTTCTTCCTTTCACGCTGTCAGGGTTTCGACGTTACGATGGAAATTTGCCCCCAAGTACACGACCACCCTGGATCCGGAGAAAGCCTGCCGAGAGCTCCAAACTCAGTAAACCTATTGAGACGCGCCAACGCTCGTAATGTTTCCATCTACTACTTGTGTGCACCACATGCGAAAGATGTCAAGAAAGTGCCCATAGCAAGGTCAGCAAAAAGAAAGGTACCAGATCTTTGCCGATACCGAACCTAGAAGCCCTTCCAGTCAAAACTCAAAGCTTGAAAGGCAATTTTGAATAATGTTCATCGAGCGGGAGCACACGCGGTTAACTACACTGCTTCAGCCGGCTATTCAAAGATTTCGCATAAATGACCGATCCTCCATTTAATTGGCACGGCGGACTTACACGGCAAGTTGGAGCCGTCCATGTCCACCCTCCGCCGCTTTGATGTTACACCAGCCGCACTCACTATGAAAGATTCCCGATGGCAGCGGGAGAACAAAGTAAGCCGAACTCGGCAACTACAATATCTCGTCGCAAATCAAGTACATTCAAGTCGTCTGAACCTCAAAACCGCATCATACCTCGGGCATATGTACGAGATCGACGTAAAAAGGTACTCGATAGGAATGCACCCGCTATCATATTGAACCTTCCAAACAGTTGACTAGTATGTATGAGGAAAAACTTCAAAAAAGGACGGAGAAAAGGACACATTACGAGAAGAAAGTAAATACTTATTTGTATGAACAAAGTGCAGGGTACAACGTTCAGGTACATGCGTGTATTGTTATTTGGAGAACGTGAGGCGGGACAGATTTTTTTAGATGTGATCTTCCAGTCCAATGAGTCTTCCCGCATCAATCCCCAAAGTTCCAACACGCCTAGGATAGCTCTCGAGTCTCCTGAGTAAATTGAATATATTCCAGTTTTGGAAGAACATACTATGTACTACTTTGCCAGCTAAGTACAAGCCGGCAAAAATCTTACGCCCTAGACTCTACCAGTTAGTATGTAATTGTTACAAACTCTTTGCCACAATTCAGCTCCCCGCCGATGTCATATTCTCCGTTGCGTTTGGACATGGCTATGTTCTCGATCATCAGCATGAAACTTAAGATTTACATGAAGATATAGAGTACCTATGCATTGTGAAATCACCGCGATGAAAAGAGCGACAAAAAGAGCTTACAGGAAGTAGACTTACTGGAATTAAATAGCTCGCATCCGATATGGGAGGGCACGAAGCCTTCATTATAGAGTACTACCCCAGACCGGAGTATTCCGCGATGCATGATCAAGCTCCATACCCAAGTTGACATTAAATGACCCGAAATTTGAACGCGAACGAGCTCTTTTATCTCAATCGATACTCAATAACTTGGAATGCAAGGACAAAAGTTGGACAGAAATGACTGTGATTATATTATTGAACTATATGCAAAATGTTAAGAACTATTGCTCTAGTACAGTATCGTGCATTTAGGCTTTCATTGCCCAAGGAAAGAACCTTCGGGCTAGTCTAAACAGGAGCAGGCAACCTCAGCAAATATGAAAGACAACCATCATTCGAATTACTTACTTTGGCAAACATCCTGAAATAGGCAAGTGTCTCGTTCGCGGGAGAAGCATCGGCGGGTAAAAAGAGGTTGGAGAAAATAATGAATTTTCCAGCAAGATCTTGGCGGGCAGCAGAAGCGGTTTCCATTAAACTGAAATCCCATATGAATTGAGAAATTGCAAGCCCAGAAGCGGGAGAATGGTCGGTACTTACAGGAAGAAGGAAGAAGCGTGTCCTGCAGTCGAACTAGAGGAAAGATAGCAAAAAATCAGAATTGAGGCAGAATGGTAGACGAAGCTTGCCACTCACCCGATACCGTTCAGCTTGAGATAAGCGTACTGGTTATCGTCGACAAATTGCATGACCATGGCGGCGTCGACGTAGAATTTAGCATCGATGGTGGAGTTGATACCGAATCCTCCTCCAAGGTTAGGAAGGAGCGTGGCTACCAACTCTCCGGTCTTGGAATCGGAGAAGTTTCCGCTACAAGGGGTGAGTGCTAGTCGAGAGTAGGCTTAGACTCACACTTACGATATGAATGGGAAGAAAGCTCGGCGACCAAAGGGACCATCGAGGAAGTTATTTGTTGCCAGGTTGGCGGGGAAGAGGAAGACGCAGTCAAAGATAGGCTCGAACTCTGGAGTGGGCATGGAGACATTGTCTGGGATGACCTTTGGCTTGGAATGTCCTGGCTTAGTGTGCGTTGCTGTCACCGCAGTTACAGCGAGGAAAGCACTCAAGGCGACTTTGGAGAGACGAGCAAGGGAGAACATGGCAGTGGAACCGGTGGTGAGTATGAGTTTTGGATCGAAGCGCTTGAGCTTTTATGTGTTTTCTTTCAGGTCAGTTACTTGATTATAATGATGAGGACTGAGCGGATGGTCTGCGGCAGGCAATAATGCAGGCAGATGTCGATGTAAAACAAGGGACGTACACAAACTTTGCACTGAGTACTCCAATTTGCTTTCAAAGCCTCGGAGGCTGGCAGCAAAGTCATCGGGAACTTGAATCACGGTTGCGCTGTCATAGTCGTCGTACCCATCTTGAACTCTAATCAGGACACAATCACGAATTTGCCGTCTTCTTTCCTTCAAGGCTCAAGATTTCCTATGATTTTCCTCCGAGTTCTGAAATCTCTCTATTTATCACGGCTATGGCCGTCTGAGCGCAAGCGGAATTTGCCCAAATGTCGGCAGAGTAAGGCTTGTTTATTGAAGACTCGGAAAACCTTGAAGATAGGTCACTCCAAAAGAGAAAAACAACTCTTACCTGCCAAGGTGGGTAGTGCCGGGGGCTTACTCAATAGTAAGAACCATCCGATGATTGATTCCAACTCGCTTGGCAGCCAGAGTATGGTAGGCAAGTCTGATTGAAGATTTCACCGCCGTTGTGTACCTTCTGCCATTGAGTTGGGTAAAATGCAATGAGGATTCAAGGCATTATCCGCGGTGAGCTAGCAAAAGATCTATATCCACTCTACCGACAGCCGACTCGGCGAAACGCACAGCCAGTTGGAAGGCAAGGGTCAATCATGATATCACGTGATTTGGTAGTCCTTCTGAATTACACGTAACGTCGTAACGTCGCACTTGTACATATACACTCTATGCTGTGGAGCATCATTTACCGACGTCTGGTTGCCTGTTATGAACCACACAACCATGCCCTATGCAGCTCCCGAGATCCCTTCTTTGCGGCGGTGCAATACCTTCTGCGCCTCGAATACTAAGTACCTACCTCGTTCCCATAGGGCTGCCAGTTTTCCACCATTCTTCGGATCATCAAATTTCTAACAGTGCCAGGACCAAAAATACAATACTTTATTCACTATCAATTCTCAGTGAGTGGTAGAGTAAGGTAAGGTTTATTGCCGGGTGTGGCCAAGGACTCCCAGAAACGCTCAAAAAATGCCTCAACTGCTTCGGCACCTCTTTCGATTGAACCTTATTCACAAAAGAAGAACAAAAACGACCATTCGAACTTTATCCAGCACGGGGAAGAGAAGTAAACACAAAAAACCGGATTTTCCAAAGAAAAGGAAAGCACCCCGGCCGTTAGTATCTTGATTTTCTCAAGGTAATAATCATTCCCGGTTTCAGGGCCAAGGTCTAGACGTAGTGAAAGATGGGCCCCTTCAGCTCCCCTCCTGAGTCCGAATCACTCTTCGATGGCTCTTACTAACTTCAGGGGAGAAGACAGCGATGACGCATTGCTCCGTTCACTGCAGCATCTGACTCGGATGGGTCGTTTTAATCGTCAATGCTGCCACAGATAAAATGAGGTGCCCCTGGTTTCTTTGAAGACTGGGACGGCTTTCCTTTTGAATGGTACCTACCCAGATGAGTTGACTCGGAGTCTCGGACAACCCTTGGAAAACAACTACCCATTTTTGGGCTCTGTTAAATTAACCGCAAGCCGTCGTGCTCGTCGTCAGCGCCGACGAGAGAAAAGCAGCATCAATTTTCTTTGCAAGAGATTTAAAAAATGTAGATGCTCAGGTTCTTCTTACGGTGCAGGTGTGATCTTCGAGCAGAGAAAAATTTTCGGGATCCGGATACTCGACGCGCCGAGAGAGTCGAAGGGTTCAAGAAGAAGAAGAAGAAGGGAAAGAGTGACAGTACTTACACTCCATGCTGAACCAGAACGAGCCTTGTTATAGTCGCTAGTATTATTCTTGAATCTCCGTAATATATTTGGATGTCACGAAAAAGCTGCTCACTTGGTGCGGATATCTGGGCTTGTGAAATAATAATTAATTAGGTGCTTTACTCTACCAAAAAATAGCCCATGCACGGAATAAAGCGCGAGATGAGGAAGAGTGGCTGTGAAAATTCCGAGGCAGACGAGGTTCCTGTCGAAGAAGACAATATTTAGTAAGAAGAAAAATCATTGAAACAATTGGCAGCGTTTTCTTCGGTTCAATACCGTCGAGTGACAAAATCTCCTGGCGCTCGTCACGGTAGCCTTGTTAATCATTCAGGGTTCGGGGCAGGCCTTCGTCCAGAAAGATTTCTGGCGTGCATCGAGGTAATGTTGTACTTTAAATCCCGGCGTGTATTCTGCGAGACAGAAAGGACCTGCATACTCAGGCTGAATGGCTGCTCTCGCTACTTTTCAGGTAATTGGCAGAGCGTGCACGTGTCGTGCCGCCAGCGCGCAGTCAAAATTAGTTCCAAAAGCGGCAATGATCGCGTGTTCCCACGCCCAAGTTTCTCCTTCTCCTCCTCCCAGACGCGACCCGTTCGTTGGATGGCAAATCCTCATGGAGCGGTTGCTCAGACAGCAGCCGCAGCCCAGACATTTGGTCAAGATCCAAAATACAAAAAATACTCTCAGCAGGTCGAGAAATGTCTCAATTCATTCGATAATGTACACGAATGGGCGGATTGTATAGCGTTTCTAAAGCAATTGCTCAAGGTACGTTCGGACGCTGCTCTTGGATGATTTTTGGAATCTAAGAATGAAAAATCAAAGACCTTTCAATCTTACATGCAATTTAAAGAAATTCCACGAAAACTGATAGTATCGAAACGACTCTCGCAGTGTCTGAATCCTGCGCTACCAACTGGTGTTCATCAGAGAGCTTTGGATGTTTATTCTCATATTTTGGCGGTCCTTGGGGTGAGCCATCACCTCGATTCGTGTCTCAGCTCTAATCATGGCCATAGCCCGAAGGTCTCAAGCGCGACTTGCCTATATGGTCATCTGGCCTCTTCCCATTCTTCGAGTATGCTGCTACGTCGGTCAAGGTATGTGACATTCAAGTATTATTGGCCAAAACTAACCCCTTCGCAGCCAACCCTTCTCAATCTCTACGACACCCATTACCTCCCCCTCCAAGCCGGTCTACGTCCAGTCATGAAATCCTTTATCCTCGCCCTCCTCCCAGGTCTCGAAGAAGAAACTGGTGAATTCTTCGAAAAAGTCCTCAGCCTTCTCGACCGTGTATCTGGAACCGTCTCCCCTTCCTTCTTCTTTCAAAACATCTGGCTTATCATGCTTACCACTCCCTCCGCTCGGGGAACCGCCCTCAATCTCCTTGCTCGTCGCCTTCCTCCTCTGCATGGGCTAGATGACATCACCACGATTGTGGGCTCAGATATAGGACTTATGATACGCGCGTTTGCAGCTGCGCTCGAAGACGAGAATTTACTCGTAAGGAGGAGCGCGCTCGATTTACTCTTGACGTCTCTCTGCCTTGACAGTTCAGCTGTCCAGAAACGAGCGTCAGGTGAGGACAGAACAATTTTGATGCGCGCGGCTGTCAGTGTCGTTCTCCGGCGAGACTTGTCATTGAATCGGAGATTGTATTCGTGGCTCCTGGGTCCAACTTTGACGGAGAAGAGTGGGGAGAAGCAGATTGCGTATTTGAAAGAACACGCGCTGGAATTACTCACGAGTACGTTGAAGGAGGATATGTGCTCGCCTTTGGGGGAGTACCCCGAGTCGAGGCCGTTCAAGATTTTTATTTCGTTGCTTGATAAATGGGAGATTGGAGCCGCGCTTTCGGAGGTGTTGGTTTATGATGCGTTTAGTGCTGTCAAGGCGCTGGTGGATACGAAGAGGAAAGGAAGGGGGGAAGAACAGGAGGGGCAAGAGGAGGAAGATATCTTGATGACGGCGAATACCCTTTATGAAGCAGTTGAGCCTCTTACCATTTGGAGACAACTTTTGGGTGCGGTATTGAGGGATGCAGATACTGGGGAACATGAGACGCGATTTGAGGTATGTATTCGTGTAATTGTCGAAAGTCACGAGCTGAGTCTTTCAGGCAATGGAGATGGTTTTGTTCATCCTCAAGACGTTCTCGCAGGATGAGGAGATTCAGACCATTCATCTCCCTATTATCTTTGCTGCGTTGGTTGATATGTTGGATGTAAGTCTTGGGCTTCTTTTCTTTTCTTTCGACGATCTCTTTCTCGCCTACGTTCGTCTGACTTTGGATGTGTTTCAGATTCGACTCAAACAAGATCCAGAAAAAATCTTGTCTCCGTCCACGAAAGCTATTCTCTCTCTGCTTCTGCTTCTCCTTCAGCAAATCCCGCATGTTGCCTTACTTTCCCGTCCCGAGCTTACTGGCCCACCCATGGAACGACGGCCGCGCCTGTTTCCGCGGCGGAGACGGAAGAAACAGAAACAGGTGGGAGGGAGAAGGAGGGAGCGTTCATTTTTGCGTGTAGGTTTTATGGAGTGAAGCCTACGGTGATGCCTGCTGCGTCGAGTGGAAAGACACCTGTGGTGCCGTTCAATGCTTCG
The DNA here is from genome assembly GCA_013368555.1 of Collybiopsis confluens. Classification (NCBI taxonomy): domain Eukaryota; kingdom Fungi; phylum Basidiomycota; class Agaricomycetes; order Agaricales; family Omphalotaceae; genus Collybiopsis; species Collybiopsis confluens. Next base: position 69,604 of record JAACJN010000064.1, on the reverse strand, counting down.
CTGGAGAGTTTGATTCGGTTAAGTATGATTTTTGGGGAGAGGTTGGCAGGAGTGGGGTTGAAGGGGAACGTGTTGCGAGTGAAGAAAGCATATGGGGATGTGGATCAAGGTCTTGTGAGGCCCAGGGAGATGTTTGCATTATCCTTGGCCTTGATTGAGAGGTTGGTTACCAGGCTTGGGGAGACGAGAGGAGAGGAAGGGCAAGATGATGATGTGGAGGTTAGATGGGACCCGGAGGAGTGGCTCGAGGTTGTGTTGGGTACTTTGCATGAGGTGGGTCGAGTTTTTGAGTTTTCTTGCATCGTCTTTTCGATGGGGGACGTTCAGCTCATTTTTTCTTTTTTCTTTCCTGTCAGAGCGCAACTTTTACAGTCATCGACAGAGTCATTTCGCTTGTTCTTCTCCTTTCCCATCACCCGGACCATCACTATCACCGTCAAGGAAAAGGCAGAACCACTCATTTGTCGCCAACTTTTAGCATCGATGATAGGCTGACGATGATGAAGATGGTGGATTGTCTTCTGCGATATCTGAGACCTCAGTACGCGGCGTACCATGTCCGAGCTGTCGGTTTAATCTGGGAGTTGGATAGTATCACGACTGGAGAGGGGGGGCGGAGGGGGAGAAGACCATCGCACGTTGAGAGCATCCTAGCGCATGCGATGCTTAATTCGAATTCATTCTCGGGTTCAGCTGAAATGGAGGAAAAATCAGAGGTGTACGAAGCTTTTGGTGTGCTCTGGAGGCTGAGTGGTGAGGTTTTTTTTCCTTCCGGGGGTATAAACTCTGTCCCACTCGTCCTTTCGCTGATTTGGTGTTGTAGAGGATAATTTACTACCTGGGACTAAGTTCAAGATTCCTATGATGATTGTTCTTGATGCGCTCAAGAGTGATGATCCGGGTCCAAGAAGAATTAGCGAGACTTGGATGAGGTGTAGTCTCAAGTCTTATCTTCGGTATGTGCTTCGAAAAGATGTCATGCGCTTCTGACGCAACTTTTTCTCATTTTAAAAAAAAATTAGTGTGCTCGACCCGATAATGTTCGACCTCATGGACCCTCTAATTCGACGATCGCAGACGACAATGAAAGTCAAGGGCAAGGAGATTCCCGGCTTTTTGTATGAGCGCCCATTTGACCAGCGATATCTCAATCATTTGTTGGAAATGTTGGCCTCGGTTATTAGGATAGGAGGGCAGGGATTCGTCAAGACCACGAGAATATCTGGGATCAAGAGGTCTCCTCATGCGGAACTTGTAGGAAGAGTCGAGGCAGGTGAGTTTTTTCAATGGTATATTTAGTGGACGTCTTTTTCTTAAAATTTCTGTTTGCTTACGCTTCAAAAGCTGGTTTCCCTGATCCGGATGTCAGTTATTTGGAAGTGCTCGTGGAGATCTTACTACTGTGCGTTCTTCTGTCTTTCCATTCTCAAGCTTACCCACTAATTCTTTGTCATCAGTATCTTGCAATCCGAACCGAAAGCGTCGCTGGCGCCGACTGTGCACCCGCAGAATATCGTCCTCCAATCTACTGCAATAGATCTCTTACAAGCCATCATCGCTCGTGGAGAAGTCAATGGCCTGTCGCTCGACATTGTCGAAGCGGCAGTGATTGGCAAACTCTACTTTTCCATTCACACCGGGCGGTTGAACCTACAAAACAAGCTGCTACACCTATTACACTCGGTAATATCTGCTTCCATCGCAGCAGACGACTCGTTCACCTCTTCTTCTTCGGGAAATGGGGCGCCTGCCAGACGAGTGGTCACAGTCGGCAAACAGCGTCCGAACTCGATGCTTTATGATGATTTGAATGCGAATGCTGGAGACCGAGACCGAGGAGATCGTGAGAAAGACGATGGGAGGACGGTTCTCGCTCGAGGGTACTCTGTCAATCCACTCCTTACGCAAACATTGGTCGATGGAATTGCTACCTCGTCAAATCAGGCTGTGTTGCAGCATTGGCTCGATTTCGTGCTGATGGCTGTTCCGCAGTTTCAGCCTGCCCTGCAGGGGGTGGTAGCGCCCCTGAACGAATGTGTGGGGAGGAAGTTGTTGGTCTCGCTTGTCGAACTCCTCGGAGCGTCAACGAGAATAAGGGGAGGGAAGAAGCCATCATTTTCGCGGAGGAGGAGAGTGAGTGAAGGTGACTTGGAGGACGAGTTCGAGTTCGGTGAAGACACCAAGTCGTCAACGTCGGATGCGGAGATGATCATGCTTTTGAATGGGCTGGAGAGGCTTGTATTATTGAGTTTGGCATATAATTCGGCTGAAGTAGGGGGTGGTGGGAGTGGTTCTGGCGCTGGAGGTACGGGGGATGATGCCTCGATCAATGAGAAGGGAGCGAGGGTAGCGGGTTACTTGGTTATGTGTCAAATGTGTTTAGCTCGGAGAGTACGCCACAGTCGAATGAGGACCAGCTTTTGGTGAGTTGTCTAGTTGTTTTGCTCTTTGTCCATTCTGACGTATGTCCAATACAAGGTTCGTTCGCCCGCGTATCATGCCCTCAACGAGGGAATCCGTGTGCTCTATCTCATCTGGGGTACGCTCGCATGGGAAGAACCTGAAGACACTAGTTTTCGCGATGAGTCGCTCGCTATGATCTATACTCGGACTCGGACACGGTGTCGACGGGTTTTGGAGCATATCTTCCGTGTTCAGTCAGCGGAGGTGTTTGAATCGATTGTGGATTGTTGGAATCGAGATATGTTTGTGAGTCCCCGTGGATTGTTTCTAGGTATTGGGTTAACATGCTGCTAGGAGTATGAAGCGTCTGCTGAGGCGCCATTTGAGCTGGTTGATGTGCTTGTATCGAGTGCGCAGAATGTGGTGCATATGATATGCGAGAGTATATCATTAAGGATGTCACCATCCTCAGAGAAGAAAAGGCAGTCGATGAACCCTGATCTGTGAGAACTTGGGTCATGCTCGATACTTCATTGACACTGACGGTCATTTATCTCTCTTTCAGCACCGACGCGGTACTATTCAAGTACCTGGAACAATATTTGCGTCGATTAGAAGGACCCCTTGCGGTACAAGTCTGGGGACGGTTCTTACAACTTGCCAAGGAGATAGCTGGTAATACTCGGGATTTCAAGCCGCAGACTTTCCCCACTCTTCGGTAGCTACTTATCACCGGTTTCTGAGCAAGGTTTATCGTCATGCTGATAGTCTCGTAGGTGTGCCACGGTGTTAGCTGAAAAGATCACTCAGACGACTGCGATGGAAGACCGGCGGATACGAAAGGAGTTGCAAGTGAGTATTGCTACTATATGGAGATTCTCGCTCGCTAACGAGAGGGGTATTTAGGATATCTTTGCAAAGTTACTGGATTCCTGCGTAGGCTATGTAGGACGGAGTTACGGCTCTGGATCCTGGATCCGTCGTTCGGCAAATGATACACTTTCGAGTAGCGGAAGAGACTCTCCTGCTCCAGGCGCTCGAGGTAATGAATTGTTATCTAATGATTGTTTCGATACTGAGGGGCCCACCTGCAGATGCTAAAATTGAAGAAAAACTCAACGCTAGCACCACTTCACTTCCTACGGACACCCCTCGACTCGGTACAACGAACGAAGTCGTCACGCAGCTCAACGAGTTCATCGCTTCCGTTGCGATACCTAATATGCGCCGGATTCTAATGGACAATGACAAGGTCTCCAATGCGTGTGCCAATATCGTGTACTATATCGTTACTCCGTCTCTGAAAGGCCGGACGAAGCCCATGGAAGTGGATCCGATCGTCGTGAAGATTGTGTACGAGATGTCGAAGATGCCGTTTACGTTCAAAGCTTGGAAATCGCCGGTTACGGAGATGTTGAACGATAACAGGGTATTCAATGGTGTACCGGAAGCTGCGGAAGCTTGGAAGCCTATTATCAAAACAACATTCGATTCAGATAAGACTGCGTTTCCAGAACTGTTGAGTACGTCGCTCGAGCTGGTGGTACTAATCTGCATGATTCGTATGCTCACGATTTTTGTTTTCAGGTAAAATCTCAACAGCGCCTTCTGCCAACATTTTTACAAATCGGGAATACGAGATGCTGGTTCGATCGTTGAATCTGCGGAGATTATCGTTTGTGTTGCTCGCGGGCGATAAGAACCACTACCTTACGGTCCTGCCCTCGGTACAGGAGAAGCTGGTTGACGTGTTGCGGAACGTTACGACGCCGATAGTTCAGAGCGAAGTCTACCTGTGCATTCGGGTCTTGCTCTGTAGAGTTTCGCCGCACAATCTGACGAGTTTCTGGCCGGTGCTCCTGACGGAACTTGTATGTCATGTTGATCGCTTTTCAGTCAATCGTGGAGCTTAAGGCTGATGGCAATTTCTTCTTACAGTACCGCATCTTCGAACAGATCATGCTCAATGTTCCTTCAGATGGATCTGAAGATCTTCCACTCGTCTTGGCGGCGTGTAAATGTTTGGATCTGTTGATTGCTGTTCAAACAGAAGAGTTCCAGATGTGAGTATAGCCGCGTTTATTTGATTGTCGCTCGCCTTTTCTCGAGTTGCTAATTGTAAGAATCTTGATAGCCATCAGTGGATATTTGTGACGGATACGGTCGATGCGATTTATCGACCGAATGATTGGTTCCCTGAAGCGATGATGGACCAACTTGCGGAGATTGCGGGTAGTTTGCCCAGGGTAAGTTTACATCGGATTCTTAGTATTTTTCGGTGTCTTATACTAACCCCCTCCTGTTTCTGCGAACAGCCTACGTCATCAAGTGGAAACGACTCTCTCACTCTCAACGGCACGTCCACTCCAACACCCGGTCTTTCAACCTTCCCCTCCACCTCCTCCCAATTTCCCCAGTCTTCTCGGCCGATGCGAAAACCAATGTTGACATCTGTCCGGCAGATCGACAGTATCCGGGATTTGATACCGTTCTTTAGCAGTGTCAGTATTTCGACGTACGAAAGTGTGTACGCCAGTAATGGGAGTGTTGATTGGGAGATTATTGAGAGGGGGATTATGGACGATTTGTTTGATGGGAGGCTAGTGTAGATAGATTGGGGGACAATTACTGGTGGATTTTTTTTGCTTTTTTTTGCTTTTTATACCTCGTTCATCGACGTGTGATACCTCCAGCCAACGCATATATTAGCAGCATTTTCATTCGTAATACTGCGAAAGTACCCTCCAGCCTCTCGCGTTGATTAGAGTATAATGATCGCTTTCGTAACCCAAGCAACGTACATGGAGTCAGCCTAGGGGAGACAATTTCGAATTCTTTTTTTTGGATGATGTACCTGTCATTCCTGATGTCTACTTAAACCACGAGCTTCTTTTCGCAAGGTTTTTTTTTCTTCAGATTTTTCTCAAACCACCCAATGGGTTTCTTCACTCGTTCTCGAAACGCACCTTCGTCATCTTCCACTACCGAAACGTTGAACAACAGCAATGGCTTCGAGGACTCTGTAGACCAGATTTCCGGCGCTGACTTAACAGCATCTATATCGGGCGGTACTCCTCGGTCCAAGAAGGAGAAGAAAGAGCAAAAGAAGGCAGAGAAGGCAGCAAAGGAGAGAGAAAAGGAAAAGGAAAAGGAACGTGCTCAATCACGAATCGGATCGTCGGAACAGAAATCGTTCGAGGCAGACAATGACGACGAGCGAGTCGCTGAAGAAAAATTTCTACCGCTTACACTCGAACCGCCGCCGCCGCCTGGTTGGAATGCGGATAACAGCGCCACCGCCAGCGGTGGTGACCAAGAAAATGGAAATGGGTACGGCTATCTCTCGTTCGAGAGCCATGTCGTGCTAGGGCTAGAGCAAGTCAACAGACTTGTGGATGTTGTCTGCGCTGAACTTTCGAATCGAGGAGCACTGGACACGCCGTTTATATTCTCTAATCAGGCGATGGATATCAAAGCTAGCGCTGTGAAGCGGCTAATCAGGTCTTTTCTTGGTACCTGTGTTGTTTTGGTCGGCAGGGAAAAAGATTTGGCGGAGCAGAGGTGGAGAGAGGAGGCTGCTTTTGCAAGTATGCATGAGCTTGGGATGTGTTTGAGGTGGGGACTCGCTAGAGTCGCTAGGCTCGTGGACGGTGTTGAAACTCGAGGAATGTTGAATTGGGATTATTATCTTCAATGGGCTGAGCAAGAACAAGGCAAGTAGTATTAAAAATCGTTCATTATTGACTGATAATCTTTGTTGTTACAGCACTAGGTTATCCTCCAGCTTACTTTCGCGAGTTCTTACCGAATCTGCAGGCACCCCTGCGTCTCATTCTGCTGACCGTTCTGTCGCTCTTGGTACGGCTTACTGCACATAGCGCCACGTCAGGACATACACCCCCATCTCTTTCGCCGCTCTTTGGACCCCTCTTCTTTGGTCTGGGTCCAACAGGGCTTCCATTCCATCACACGTACATGTTTTACCTGCGCTCTGTCAACGCCATGGAACACATCCTTTTAGCTTTCATTCGATGGCAAAACACCTCAGACGCTACCGGCAACTACTCCAATATCCTCACAAGCGGGACCGCTTCAACCCTTGGTGTTCCGCGTCGCTTGAAGGAGTGGATTAAAGGATATCCAGCCATGCTCAACACGAGCATGAACAGACCTTCTTCCGCCATCCTCGCATCTTCGTTCGATCAACGTCCAAGTCCGCGTCCACGCAAGGGCGCGAGAACAGTGCGGATGACGAGCGTGAAGAGGAACGTGAAAACGTACAGCCGGGATCTCGTCAAAACCGCGGCGTCATGGGGCGAAAGACACACATCAGGGGAGAACAGGAACGGGACGTATACGCCCTCTTCTGGAAGCGGGTTCGCTTCGTCGTACGAATGGCTTAGAATTTCGCCTCCGGTCTATGGCCGATCCGATGGGAGTACTTCATCCCGGATGGCACCCAGATACTCGGATGCGTTTAGAAAGCGGTTGAACCTGTCGTCGGCCGCTGTTCCTGGAATAGGCAGTTTCTCCCACTCCCCTCTTCTTTTCGCTGGTGATGGTGCTGCTGTTGATTTTACCTCACCTCCGCCATCAGCGTTCACGACGAGAACCGCTTTCACTTTCAACGACTCTTCTTCTCCTTCCTTTACCAGGAACGGAGGAGGAGACGATCTCTTTTTGTCGTCCAATACAACAAGATTAGGATTATTAGGCGGCAGCGGTGGCGGTACAGGAGAGTATAAATCCCTGACGGATGAAAAGTGGAATAATTTTGAGAATATTGGGTTTGGAGGGATGGGTGGTAATGAGTCGAGAGATAAAAAGTTGCAATTTGATCTTACGGAGAGCGCCAGAGCAGTACGTTTCTTTTGGTTCTGTTCCTAGTACACATTCGCTAATTTTACTGGTCGTTTTCCCCAACTGCACCCAACTCCTCACCCCCCTCCTCCTTCCTCTCGAAAAAAACAGGCACATACCGTCAAACGCGAAACCCTCGACTGGACATCTTTTTCTTCCTCTGGCTTTTCGCGCTCGGAGACGCCACTGCAAACGGCATTGCAACTTTCTATATCACCCATACCTGGATTGACTCTTGGTAACAGCACCAATAATTCGTCGTCTGCAAACTCACCTACTGGTTCATCATCACCACCTGCTACGCCTGTGATGGAGGGTAGGAAGTTGAGAAAGAAAACCAGGGTAGGTCAATATATATATTCTTTCCCTGTGCAGTTTCCTCCTTCTCGTTTTTTTTGTTTGTCTATTCGTGGGCGTGTTTTTTTTTTTTTTTTTGTTGTTTTTTTTTTTTTTTTTTTTTTTTTTTTTTTTTTTTTTTTTTGGAAAGAGGTTGACATGTTTGTTCTTCTTCTTTCAGAACGGAACACCTGTCAATAATAACAATGCGTTCATGTTCGATATGGAACCTGTACTTGGACAAGAACAGATTATAGAAGAGGCTTTTGTGGATGTCTTTTGTGATTTGGTGAGAGGCAGTGGGTGGGGTCAGGTATCAGCGCCATCAGCTGCGGCGGGGTATGGGCATTCAAGTTTGAGGGATGAAGGAAGAAATTGTCATTGGACTTTGGTAAGTTTCCTTTTCTATTGACTCGATTTCGGTTTATATCTCTTTTCTTTCGACTTTTCCTGTTCCCCTTCGTTTCCTCCCGTTTTCCTTCGCTCCTCCCTGTTTCCCTTTACTACCTCTCCCCCACCCCCTTTCGTACGTCTTTGTCTACTTCCACACTCATACTGCCTTCTGTACGTTCTTCTCTACCTCCGCGCGTACTTCCCTCCTTCCTTTTGTACCTCCCTGCCCCTTTCTGCGTACCTCCCACTTTCCGTACATATTTCCCTACTTCCTTGTGTACGTCCTTCGTGTGTACCACCTTCTCGCTTCCTACCCTTGGCATCGATCTACTTCTCTGCGTCTCTCCTCCCTTTGTCCCTCCCTGATTCTTGCTTAACCCCCTCCTTGAATATGTACCTCGCTACTTCCCTTCCTTTCCATACCCACCCTTCCATATGCTCCGTCCCTACCTTTCCTCCATACTTCCATCTCCTAGTCATACTTTCCATTCCTATCCTCCTCCCCTTTCTTTGCGTTTTGTTTTCGATATCCTTTTCATCTCATCTCATTTTATCTCATCTCACTCCTCATTTGATGAACCCTTAGGTCGAATTCAAAGCCCTACCACCTGAAAATTCTGTATCACACTCTCATTCGGCGGAGTACTACGGCGACGTGGACTCTTCTTCTTCTTCTGCCGCTGATCTAAGGACTTCGACGGCGCTGTTATTGCTGGAAGAGTATATCCCTGGTCCTGGTCCGGAGTATTAAGCTGGGCCGTGGAACTGTAGCTCAAGAATGCTGCAAAAGAATGGTTTGGTTATGGTCGAAGCCGCGGATGGGATAGATGGATGGAGGGATGCTAGATAGCTCGGTGACCTTTGTAGGTTGGAGTCGCGGATGATTCGAATGCTGAGAGCTGCCAGAGCAAGCTGAAGTTGATACCATTCTTTTTGGAAAGTTTCAGGGACAATGCATGCCGTCTTTTGTCGTTATTTATTCTTTTTATTCTTTGTTCTTTTTTTTTTTTTTTTTTTTCGTTTGGTCGGTTGAGTTGGAGTTGGGGGATACCCTGATTGATTGATTCCTTGTAGTGTACATTCTGTAGGGATAACAAATCGTGTACATTTGAGGTGTACAGTTTGAACGCTCGTCTATACCAATACCAATTGAATGTTTCTGAATCCGATATTTTCCGTCTCTTTCTTTAATGAGATAAGACAGGATCGCACTGGGGGTCGAATCTAGCTCGGACCTTGGTGCAATTAGCTATACATCAGGATTTGTCATGTGTTATTTGCCGGCTTGCGGCGGTTTGTTTCCCGCCAAATTTTGCCGCGGCAAGGTAATCAAGCGGCCTCAAACCGCTCAAGCGACAATCAGCAAGCTGGGGCCGAAAATGGTCCAATGCCCTTGCGATCATCTTGTCTGGAGCCCTGAGCTTGTGCTCGGCAATCTCGACAAGCTGCCAAGGTGAAACAAGCAGCCCACAAGGCCACTACAAGCCGCTACAAGCCGTGCAAGCTGGCAAGTATGCTATTTCTCACCCAGAACGGCACTACAAATGTAACGACATGTAAATACAACAACAATACCGTAGTTAATGACATCTCATTCCCTATAAACACTGCGGTGAGGTCAAAAAAGAGGTTAAACACGATAGAAAAGGAATGACGCTCACAGGAGTAGCACTCTATTTCGACGGACTTCCAAGATAGAGGTTTCTTCGACGGTTGTGCATAGCTTCAGATGTACTTGGGAGAGCAGTGGGCTTGACCGTCTCGGCGTCACTTTTTCTCAAAATGCTGGTCCATCGGCGCTCAGACAGCCTCTTGATTGGCTCCATGTACTCGGTGACAATGTTGCCAATATTGAACTGAGAGAAATCCCCTGCTTGAGCCTTCACTCCAGATTTGTATGCCGTGAATGCGCGTTCAACCTGTTAGTCGGAAATAAGCACCTGCGAGCTGTGGATTTAAATTTATAGCAAAGATACTCACACCGGCGGCAATGAGAGCTAATGCACCATACGGATAGCCCATTTCGCCGAATAATACTGATTGTTTAATGGGTTTGAGATAGGTTGCAAGTGGTACAAGGATAAAAGTCGATTCAAAGATATCGTTTGGTTCCTGCGCGCAGACATTAGCTCTATCTGAAAAAACTGGGAACCGAAAAGCTCTTACGGTATACAACGGATCGGTGGGATCTTGGTGTGCTTGTGGGACAGGTATTCCGAACAACGCTGGCCCATCTGGAAGAGCCCAAGCGACATAATCTGCAATATTGGCGGGGGTGTTATTTTCCATCGTTTCAAAGAATGCTTCCACCATCTCGAGCGTGAGCTTTCCCGCTTTCCCGCGATACTCAATGAGGCGTTGGACGGCCTACATGAAATGGCATGAGAATACATGTCATATGCCAGGGAAATAATAACGTACCTTTTTGAAAATAGGATCGCCTGCTTCCACCATCCATCTGTGGCCTGGATAAACAGCATCGAGCACCGCTTGAACATGCAGGACCAGATTACCATCCATGGAAAACTCAAGAAAAGGGGCCTTCGAGCAGAGGAGGCGATGATAAAGACTGGGCAGTACATGGGTAATCCACTTTGTCTGAGCCCATGTCGGAATCTTGTTCTCTTTTTCTGTTACTACTGTCGCTACCTGAGGGAGTGTAGGGGTCCCGAAGACATCGACTGCTCCAGTCGAATTGGTTGTGGTCGCGGTCAAAGCCGGAAAAACTGGAACCGACTTTGCCCGGCTGTTCCTCCTGGGTACTCGACGACTACGAGCGAGAGCTGCAACAGGAGCTGCAGCGGGAACTGCAACGGCTGCAATGGGAGCTGTGATGGCTGCGATGGGACCTGCGACGGGAGCTATGACGGGAGCTGCAAGGGAAGCTGTAACGGGAGCCGCAAGGGAAGCTGTAACGGGAGCCGCAAGGGAAGCTGTAGCCGGAGCCGCAAGGGAAGCTGTAGCCGGAGCCGCAAGGGAAGCTGTAGCGGGAGCCGCAAGGGAAGCTGTAACGGGAGCTGCAACGACCTGAATCAACTACAAGACAATTCAAATCAGTACAGCATCACATTCAAGCTTAATAAAAGGCATACATGGTTCTTCAATGGTGCGATCTCAAAGTCCTCTTGACTTGGACGGGTTGAGAAGATATCCTCCTTGTCAAGTAAACCTCCCAAATCAAAGCCTGAGTCCTGATCCTCAGGCGGACCAGCGTCTTGAGAAAGCCCCGAAATGCCCTTCCAATTGGCCACGAGACCGACTGTGCGACGGTTGTTCCTAGAAAGATAGCATCTTATCAATGCATAGTGGGAAGGCCAAGAGCCATGTGGCGTACTGCTGTGCTTCTTGGCCCAACTCTGTAAGTTGTGCTTGAGCCATCTGCGCTTTCAATTGATCCACGGCAAGACGAGTTTCGCCTCGAGCAGGCTTAAAGGTCCTTTTTGTAGGCTGAACAATCAAGTTACTAGTTGGCAAGAGATAGCGGAAACAAGCAATATACATACCGATTGTTCCGGCAACGCAGGCTTTACTCCAGCATCATCATCGTCGGAGCAAAACTCGTCAATTCCATTAAAATCAAATTCTTCTCCTTCAGAGTCCGACGCTACGGCGCGAGGTTTACCAGTGATCCTGGGGACAAACGGGGTTTGCTCTTCCTCGATATCAGCCAGACTAAGGATCATCTTGCGCCGCTCAGCCGCAGCAGTAATGTCGGCCTGATGTTCCAAGACCGCCTGAGCCTTTACGTTCAGCTGGTACTTTGCCTGCTGCTCCTGGTATTTTTTCGACGTATCTTTGCCTGCTGGAGTCAAGTTTTGTTGAGCAAGATTATTGCCAGACTTCTTGGAGGTGCCGCCTTTCGCTCGAGTCTTCGGTTGAGGCTTCTCAGCAGCCTTGTTAGCTAGAGCAGCATTTTCGGCACCCTTTGCCGCTGCGCGTCCACGACTGCGGGTTCGTACATGTCCACGCCGATTGGAATTTTCAGGACCACTATCGGAAGACGACTGTTTTTCGGAATCAGAGATGCCGATTGCCACTGGAGGCGTTTTTGTGTTGGTCCCTCTTCCTTTGGGTGGCATCGCGAAGGATATCAAAGCAAGAAGCGGTGGATGAGGTTGAGAAAAGCTGGTGGCAAGTGGTGTGACCAAACGTGAGCAAACCTGTGGGTCCACAACTTCAGCGTTTCTTGCATGACCACCCGCCCCAACAATATATATATCTGTCGCGAATGTATCCCTTCTCGACCGTTCAAAACTCGTAAAGGCCTAGCCGAGCACTTCAAGAACCAGCATCAAGACCCTTCGGATGGTGAAAACGAATCTGACGTCGACCGCGTCAGATTCGCATATCGAACACATCCGAAGCTCACTGGTAATTCTTCAAATCTTATATTGCATTAAGATATACTGATTACAGCCTAGCATCACCTTGTGACAGAGATGGGAATTTCCTGGATCCAACTGCGCCACCGTCTTTGCCAGACAGCACAGAACCACCCGCACATTCATCTCGCGCATGGCATCCTTTCCAGGATAGGATTGAATTCGAATTCGCTCATCTGCATTTTGTAGAAGCTCAGTCCTCCAATGGTATAATCGATCGGGCACTGGACCTGTGGGCAGCCAACGCGATCAAGAGCAAGGGGACGACACCACCTTGGAAGTCAGCGAAGGAGCTTTACGCAGCGATTGATAACATCCGAGAAGGCGAGGTAATGTGGAAGGTTTTCGCAGTCAAATATAATGGGCCCCTTCCTCGAGGTATTCCGCCGAAATGGATGACAGACAAATACCACATCTGTACTCGCGACGCAAAGGAAGTCATTGATACGCAACTCAAATCCGAGCATTTCAAGGACCAGTTCAATTATAGGCCATACAAACAATTCGAAAATGGGAAGCGACGCTTCTCGAATCTAATGTCGGGAACTTGGGCGTGGAATCAGGCAGTGAGTACTTGAGTCTTTGTCCATTTTTCAACTTTCCGTTAATGACATCTTCTAGGATATTATTTCAGAAGACCCGCAGACTCATGGTGCAATGCTGGTGCCAATTGTATTAGGCTCTGACAAAACTACCGTTTCAGTTGCTACCGGACACCAGGAGTATCATCCCGGGTACATCTCTCCAGGAAACCTTACAAATCAGGCACGACGCGCACATAAAAATGGCGTCCTTCCGTATGTTTTCTTACCGATCCCAAAAGGTGAGCTCGAGAGCAACATGAATCAAAATTTGCATTTCCAATCTAATATCAATCTTTTAAGCTAATCGACAAGAGCGGCGGCGTATCGAATATCAGCGCTTTGTTCGCCAACTTTACCATGAAAGTCTGACGCTCTCCCTGAATCCGCTCAAGCCTGGCATGACCACACCCGAAATTGTGCAGTGTCCGGATCGCCATTACCGAAGGGCTATATATGAACTCGGTCCATATATTGCTGATTATCCCGAGCAGGTCCTCCTTGCTGGTATTGTTCAGAATTGGTGTCCAAAGTGAGTGTCGAATGAAGCTTCTATCATTCGGGCAACTTGACTAATCAATATCTCAGATGTTTCGCAAAATCCAAGGATCTTGATAACAACGACACTGATGCGCATCTTCGTACCAGAATTGTCACTGAATCCATGATTCGAATCTGGGATCCTGGTATTCTTTGGGATGAATATGGTATACGAGGGGACTTTGTTGTATGTATCATTCTCTGCTGCTTCCGTATCAACTAACACTAATAGTATGACATTCCTTTCAGCCGTTCACATACAACTTCCCTCATGCCGACATTCATCAGCTCATATCCCCTGATCTACTGCATCAGATTATTAAGGGAACATTCAAGGATCATCTCGTCACTTGGGTGAACGAGTTCATCCTTCTGAGGCATGGAACCCGCAAAGGAGAGAAAATTATAGATGACATCGATCGACGGTAAGTTGCAGCTTTTCCAGCGTTCCGCAGCATCTTCTGAGTGTGATTTAGACTTGCTGCCGTTCCATCGTTTCCTGGAATTCGCCGCTTTCCAACTGGCCGTGACTTTAAGCAATGGACAGGCAATGACTCTAAGGCTTTGATGAAGGTTCGTCTATCTGGAGACTGCAGGACTATGTACAGGACTCAGACTTACTACTTGAATGTAGATATACATTCCCGCCATCCAGGGTTACGTCACCGAAGATATCACTCGCTCTCTTCGTACCTTTATGGATTTCACCTTTCTGGTGCGACAGAACTCATTGTTGGCGGATGAAGTTGATGAAATACACCAGAAATGGATCATATTCAAAGACTACCGCCAAGAATTCATCAAAACTGGTGTCCGCGAATCAATCTCGCTTCCTCGACAGCATTCCATGGGGCATTTCGCTGATGGAATACGCAAATTTGGCGCCCCGTGTGGTTTGGACTCATCGATCACGGAGTCTAAGCATATTGAGGCCTGTAAAAAGCCTTGGCGACGATCAAGTCGCGTCGATCCCTTACCCCAGATGCTAGTAAACATCTCACGAATGGAACGGCTCAAGGCCCTGTACTTGAAACTTGACCGCTGTCACATGCTTGACGGATCTGTGGCTGATTACACCTTGCGGCTACAACAGGGTGCGCTGGAAACATCGGTCTTTGACAACAGGGATATCGAGGTAGAAGGTGACAGTGAAGACGATGAGGAAAAGAATGACATGGGTCCAAGTGTGGGACCAAAGGTGCTTTCGTCAATTAAGCTTGCAAAAACACGTAGTGAGTATCGTCTATCTGTATCAATATTGTTCCATTGCTAAGTTTGACATCTAGTTTACGGATATCCTACTCAGGCTCACCAGCTTCAAGCAGTGATGAATAACATATATCCAACCTTCCTCGTCTGCATCCAGCGATTCATCCACGATCATATCCACGGCTCTATTGTTCCCGCTTCAACACTTCCTGATGACGGTCTTCCTGCATTCTCCGGTCGGGTCCACATATTCCATTCGGCTGTCGCACGATTCTATGCTCCCAGCGATCTCTGTGGGGCTGGCGGCATGTACCGAGAACGTATACGTTCAAATCCAAGCTGGAACAATGGGCGTGGACGCTTTGATACCATTTTGGTCGAAGTTGGTGAGACAGATGAGGCAGAGGTTCCGACAATGAAAGGGATGGTTCCAGCTCGTGTTTTGCGGTTCCTTTCCATGGAATACGAGGCGCGAACCTATCAATGTGCCTTCATTCATTGGTTCACACCAATCACGTCGGCACCGGACGAGGTCACCGGAATGTGGGTTGTACGGCGCGAGATGGTCAATGGGATGCCCTCGCTAGCCGTGATTCCCCTTGATGCAGTAGTTCGGGGTGTTCATCTCATTCCAGAGTATGGGAACACTGTGATTCCCGAAGATTTTGACCACAACGCATCTCTCGATGCTTTCGAGTCATATTATGTCAATCGGTACTCGGACCACCATATGTTTGACTTGCTGAAATGACAGGCAGTAGAGAGTTTAATAAAATTTCGAGCTGTATTGTATTAAGAAATTTTTTCATCTATTTATTTTTTGGTCGTACAGGAGCTGGAAGAGGCTAACTGATTATTTTTAAGCTCTAGTATGACAAGAACTGACGACCCAAATGCTATAGCAAACACAGCACTTGTTTGGGAGGGTTCAGCGTACAGGAGAGTTCGAACAAGCTCGAAACAAGCTGTGTCAAGCTCCGTGTGACGGCTTGCCGAGCTTGTGCCTTGTCACTGGCCGGCAAGCTAATAAGCCGAAAAAGCCGGCAAATGATTCACGTAATTTGCTGATGTATCCATGGCCAATTCCTTCACGGGGTCCGAACGTAGCGAATCGTCGTAGATAGTTCGTCGATAATGATAGTACCCAATTCACTCGTCCATACTTTTCCAGCGATTTACATGATTCAATACCGTGAGCTCTCGCAAAAACGGTGAGGCCTTGAAATGAAGTCGAATCGAAAGCTGTACGGAAAATAACACAAACAAGAAGGTCGCCGTAGTACGTGACTACAAACTCAAGTCTAGGGAATGTACTCCGCGACAGACTTGGTCGTCTTTTTTCCATTCACCATCTTTTCAAGCTGAATCTCCCCCAACTCCCGACCCGTCACGCCTATACCGAATGTCCCAATGAGCTTCCCATCGCCTTGGTTCGGAATCTGCCAGCCCTTCAACTCATAGTATCCCACTTTCCTCTCCTTGAAGCTCTTGTATGGATAATTTTGTTTGAACTCGATTTCGACTTTCGCGTTGTCTGGTACTTCGAGGTCCGTGTGGATACTCGCGCTTTGAAGGACTGTTGTGATCATTCTTTGCACCTTTTCGTTGGTTTTGTCACTAAAGCCGGTGAGCGATGTCCTCCCAGGGTCACCCTCCTCCAAGCTGGGATACGTGACTTCGAATTTTATGGTCCGCGTATTACGAGCTTGGAGGATGGTGTCTTTAGAAATGGCCATTGAACGTGATTCGACAGAATTCTACAAAGAAAAACAAGATAAGAAGATTTATTAACCGCTCACAACAAAAAAAAAAAAAGTGAAATGCCGACTTACCGAGAGGGGCGCTGCACAAACCGATGAGATGAGGCCGGATAGGAAGAGAGGAATGAGGCTGAAGTACATCGTAGAGGTGTAAGGAGGAGGACGTTTCGTTTGACCAGCAAGGAAGCGTTCGGGGGGATGTGTTGAATTACTCGACTGGACCTGCAGTTGAATGATCATCGTTTCTCAGAAGCATACTTATATGGCGAGGGGTGAGCTGACGATTCTGTCATGAAACAGAATGTCATGAAACAGATGTCGTGAAACAGATGGAATCGCAACTCTGGACTGGTGGCAACTCTGGATAGAATGAGACGACCGAGCGATTATAGCGGTCACCGCGAGGTTCCTATACGCCGCGCCATCCGATGACCAGGGATGGGACTCACGAGTAGGGTTAGTCTGTTAGCCCAGATAAAGTACATGATACTTGATTTTTAAGAGACACGTAGCACAAAAAATTGAGTAAAAGAAGTGCGATAAAAGGGGGGGGATGGGTATCACGGAAGGAAAGAAAATTTGTCAGATTTGTCGGAACATCATACACGACCTAAAAAGATCGGATGAAAAATGCTGTGGGAAAAAACTCACATTTTTCGGCAAATTTGCCGAATGAGAAAGGTAATATATTCAGCCGGCAAAAGAGATCGAAAAGGGAAACTTTTCCGGATAAAGTCAATATTACCTTTTACATAAATAAATTAATACATTTTTCGACGGTGAAACAAAACAGCCAATCTTTGCCCGCTGAATCTCCCGGATTGACGGCACCGCGCGCCCAAAGAGCAACTGAGAAATCCGTCAATCTGGGAGGCTGGTCGTCTCGTTGAATTAGAGGGCGCCATTATTCAAGTGAGTCACCCGTGGCGCGAGCGCAGCACTCTTTGATTAACCGCTCCATTCCAGTACTATCCCGTCCTGCCCCAATTACCGAAATTGCAAAACCATAAAATTCGAGGTTCAGCGGGCCAAGATTGGCTGTTTTGTTTCACCGTCGAAAAATGTATTTATTTATTTTTGTGAAAGGCAATAATTTCTAGGTGTTGACTTTATCCTGCCGGAAAAGCTTCCCTTTTCGATCTCTTTTGCCGGCTGAATATATTACCTTTCTCATTCGGCAAATTTGCCAAAAAATGTGGATTTTTTTCTTAACCTTTCCCACAGCATTTTTCATCCTTTTAGGTCCCGACGAAGTGATAGGATACGGCGTTGAACGATGTGAGCAACCAATGTCGCCTTGGGTTACCTCTACAGCACCACGCACTCAAGCACATAGCCAGCATAATTTACGACGAACAGACCGACTAAGATCACTGCGATGAGATAACCTGCATATGTAGAGGTTAGGAAAGCTGAGATCAGAGGGAGTTTATTTTTGACAGAGAAATCATATCCAGAGTCGGTTTCGCCTCGACGACTCCCCACCTGCGATACCTCCATCCCACAGCGTATCCAAAAGGCAAAAAACTCTTTACTATTCTGTGCCTCGGGTGTGTAGGAGCCGCAGTGCGAGGCCCCAGATTGCTTGGATCAAGTTTTTCCACCTCTTTTACCGAGTGAAAAATTTTCCACAATTGGAAGGTACTCAGTACACAGGTACATAGGTACAGGGCTATCATCCCGGAGCCAGGTAAGTAAGTGGTGAGCTTTCTTTCGGTACAAGGATCGAAACTACATACATGTCACGTCGTATTTTTTTTCATCATAGCTGACTAGCAACACGGAACTTGCTAGATTTACAGTCGCCTTACTCATCGCGCTCCCTGGAAGGCGAGGCTGGAGGACCGTGGAAATAAGGGGTTGAAGTTGGATATGCTTATACTTACGGGCGGCCAACTAGGAGTTAGGGAACTCAACTGGTCTGCTGTTCTGCTGTTCGGGTCAATCAGATCCAGGACGGTCCAACCCCGTCTGAACCAATGGGATCCCATTCTTTGTTTGAAACATTAAGGAGCGAGAGCCGATTACTTCCTCTGTGCTAGGGCACGCGTTGAGAGCACGCATAGCCGTCGGAAGCTGCCCGATGAAATGAGGAACGACTTGTTAAAGCTTGTGGAGAGTCGAATGGATGTACATACATAGCTGTTGAAAAAATAATTCAACGGCCGCGTGGCAGCTTTATCAGAAAGTCTGTCAAATGGATCTTTAAGAGCTTGGCAAGCCTAGCCGGGCTCGCCAAAACGGAGAGTACCTGTATCTCTTCCCCGTGTTGAACGGTCACTTGCTTGTTCTTATCTGAATGGAGCCCAGTTGAAAGACACACTGACATAGTTTTAGGCTGCTTTGAAGAATAAAGCTTAAAGTATCGCTCACTGGGCACTGATAAAGAAAAAGAAAAAAATTGGACGAGAAGGAAGGTGCGGAGCACGTGACACCCGGGCCGTTTTTCCGACTTCTCCCCGCTTTGCCTGGTGCCGACCTTTGTAAATACTTTTACTTGCACACGTTCCTGAAGCGTGAGTATCGATGGTCATCCAGGACTGGTTAGGAGGACGTTTTGCTCCAGTCGGCTGGATAGAATGTGAGTAGGCTCGGGGTAATGCGCTCACCGCGGATAACAACCCATTCTTGATTGCACACTAATGTAGTTATCAAACCGAACACTACGGCCGTGAAAGCTTGCATACTCTGGCTGCCAAGTGACTTGGACGCGCCGCGCTGCGCACCTCCTTTGTACTCACTCATAGTCAAAGCCTGAACGTCATATCTAAACAAGCCTTGCTCTGCCAATATTTGGGCTGGCTCTGCGACCACTACAGTCTTGGATGCGATGGACGGAGATATCTGATCTGGGCCCAGATGAAAATCATAGGAAATCCCGAATATTGACAGGAAGATCATGTTTGTGTCATGATAAAGTACAATGATTCAAGTTCCCGCGGCCGTTCCTTGATGATACTCTCCCCCTCCCCGAGATTTTGGAGGTTAGCTGAAGTACTGAGCGCGATGTTTCTGTATAATCCTCGTTTGGGGTAGAGATCCCCCTGCCTCCGACCATCTGGTCAGGACTCACCATTACATTCTAGCGGCCGACCAAGGAAACACATAAAAGCTCCAGCATTTCGATCCAGAATCGATACCCACCACCGGTTCCACTGCCATGTTCTCCCTTGCCTCTCTGTCCAAAGCCGCTTTGAGTGTTGTCCTCGCCGTCACTGCAGCGACAGCACATACTAATCCAGGACAACCCTCTAAGGTCATCCCGGATGATGTGTCCATGCCCATTCCAGTTTTTGAGCCTGTTTTTGACTGCGTCTTCCTCTTCCCCGCCAACCTGGCAACAAACAACTTCCTCGATGGTCCCTTTGGTCGCCGAGCTTTCTACCCATTCATAGAGTAAGCCCCGAGTCACCACGCGCACTTCGGCTAAACCACTCATCCCGCTATCTGGGCTTTTTTTAGAGGAAACTTTACCGATTCCAAAACCGGAGAGCTGGTGGCCAGGCTCCTTCCCGCACTTGGAGGGGATTTGGTATCAATTCAACTGTTAATGCTAAATTCTATGTGGACGCCACCATGGTCATGCAATTCGTCGATGACAATCAGTACGCTTACCTCAAGTTGAACGGTATCGGGTAAGCAAGCTCCGTCGGCCACTCTACCTTAATCCTGATCCGTCCTCCTCCTTATTCCTAGTTCAACTGCCGGACACGCTTCTTCCTTCTTCCTGTACGTCCTAACTATGCTCTCGTTTTTCGGCTTGAATGCTTCCTGATTTATATGCGATGATTTCAGCGTGATGGAAACCGCCTCTGCGGCCCGACAAGATCTTGCCGGAAAGTTCATCATTTTCTCCAACCTCTTTTTGCCAGCGGATGCTTCGCCTGCAAATCAAACACTCGCCTACTTCAGGATGTTTGCCAAAGTAAGCAACTCGAACGCAAATTAACTCACTCTTCTTTCCCTGACGGACCTTGCCCGTGGGGTTTTTAGACCAGCCCAGAAGGTTCTTACCTTGGGCAATAAAAAGCCGAAGCGGCACCAATTCTGTTGTACTTGGAAATGATCCCTGCGCTTTAACACCATACTATATATAATCTAGACGGTCGCTGCTGACCCAAATTTGACGTTTTATTCCAAGTTACCCGGTTTCGGTTTGAGAGAAAAATAACCCCAAAACAAGAATCCCTTCAACTTTCGTCGTTGGACGGGAAAAAACTTAAATGTAAAAAGCACGGTTATAGTCCCTCGTCTGAGCCGCCCTTTTAGTAATACAATACACTTGTCAGCGTGTCATTCAATGTCAGTAATACAAATTTTGATGCACGGCGGAATACTTTTTGGTCGAGAAGAAGTCGCCAGCTAATATCCGGCTGCCCAATCAGGAGGTTTTCGATCCAACTTCAGTAAACGGACGTCGCCAAAGGGCCCAAAGCCAGTGGCACCCTTATGCGAGCTATTCTGAGTCAGCTAATGCCGAAAACTGGCGGTAACTATGACATAAGTAACAGAACTTTGTCCCATTTAACGGAAGAGTTCGGAATCGAATGGAGTCAAACTACAGGGGGACGGCAGAATGATTGCCGTTCAAAATTCGTCCTCACAAGTGCCTGAGTTCTGATTCTTCCAGAGAAAATGCCGAATGGTTGGCTATGGGTTGGGGAGTTTGCCACTGTTCGTGCCTTTTTCATTTTGCTTCCCGTATTATTAGGCACCCTTGCTTCGAGTCCTTCGCTTCCCCCCCCCCCTCCGTATGATACATAGAAGGAGGTTGACTCGAAGAAAAGCACGAACTTTGGCGGTGCAAAATGGTGTTCTCATAAAGAAATTGAAGCGCCCGGAAGGCTCTGCGTCTGAAACGAGCATCTCCGAATGCAGGGTGGTGGTATTCAGTTAGTAAGCTTATAAAGTTTGACTGAACGAAAAGGTTGAAGGAACCACACTGGGAGGGGATCGGCGATCAATGATTCTGTTTTGATAAACGGGGACAGGATATAATAGGGCCAACTCACAACAACAATGATGTCCGATGTTCATCTTCCCGCTCCCGATGCTTGCCCGAGGCGTGAAAAGAAAGTTGAAGTATTGAGTATGAAGTTCGAGAAGGGGTTGAGCACGTTGAGCAACGATATTTGAGTGCCTCATTTTACATAGACCGTCGCCTGTAAGTTACCCCGTCCACAAGGATTCGGCGGCTCAACACTCACTATCATAAACGTTCAGTAACTGACCAGGAAACAGATAAAAGCTCAAACACTTGGAGGTAAAAGCCATTCCTACCACCGGTTCCACATCAGACATGTTCTCCTTCTCTAGTCTCTCCAAGGCCGTCTTGAGCGCTACACTGGCCCTCACTGCTCTGACTGTACATACTGAGGCCGCGTCGGTCATCCCAGACACTGTCTCCATGCCCACTCCAGAGTTCGAGACTGTCTTCGATTGTGTCTTCCTCTTCCCGGCAAACCTGCAACAAAACAACTTCCTCGATGGTCCCTTTGGTCGCCGAGCTTTCTTCCCATTCATAGAGTAAGTCCCGGAGCTCCGCGCGTACTTTGGCCCAAGGTGTACTAATCTTGCTATAGAGGAAACTTCACTGATCCCCAGACCGGAGAGCTGGTAGCCAGGCTTCTTCCTGCACTCGGAGGAGGGTTCGGTATCAACTCAACCGTCGATGCTAAATTCTACGTGGACGCCGTCATGGTCATGCAATTCGTCGATGACAACCAGTTCGCTTACCTCAAGTTGAACGGTATTGGGTGAGCAGTCTTCGTCTGCCAACCGCACCTCAATTCTGATCTGTCGTCCTCCTTATCCTAGTTCCACTGCCGGACACGCTTCTTCCTTCTTCCTGTACGTGCCAACTTTTACTCTCGTCTTCGGCGCGAATGATTCCTGATTTTTACGTGATGTTTTCAGCGTGATGGAAACCGCCTCTGCTGCCCGACAAGATCTCGCTGGAAAGTTCATCATCTTCTCCAACCTCTTCCTCCCACCGACCGCTTCTCCCGCCAACCAAACCCTCGCCTACTTCAGGATGTTTGCCAAAGTAAGTGATTCGAATATGGCTCACCTTTATATTTTCTAACAAAACATCGCCTGCCCGTGCTTAGTCCAGCCCAGAAGGATCTTACCTCGGGCAATGATTGAAGGCCCAAGTGGACGATATCGTAGAGTCTGCTCGGTAATCCTGTCTTTAGATAACATAAACCCCAATCCAAACGTTCGAATGAGAAATTAAATAAGTCTTTAATTGCGACGATGCCCCTTGCACCTTTTCACCAGCTTGAGCGCAAATTACGGAATTCGATGAACTGATAGTTGTACATTGTTCGGCCCAGCGAAGATTGAAAATTCTGTCCGGCGTCTGACTCTACAGGGAAATTTGAATCTTGAAAGCCAGAATTGGCCGTACTCACACTGAATCCATTGTTTTCGTCTCTCACGCGTGTGATTGATTTTGTCGTAGAACGCAGCGCGAGTTCTATTTACTACCAGCAACAGTGGATCACGCACCAAATGCCAGCCGTTCTCCGATTGATAGGGCAGATGAACCAGTTTGCAAAGATGGGCGGTGCAGAAAGACGAGACAATTCAAATTGTTTGCGGAGATAAGATTACAAAGTACATATCGAGTATACTTTAGGGTTAGGGTTAGCGGCTCAGTCGGCCGAAAAAAAAAGAGCCCGCCCAGCCAGAGTGGCCGATGCGAGTCAGGAAAATATTGAGACGGTGCATAAGCCTGAGCCTATACAAGCCGCAAAGACCCTTTGTATGGACAAGGTCGCCGTGCTATGAAGCATCTCCACGGCCCACAAACCCGGGTAGTTGAAGGGGCCTGTGCCATCAAGGTAAGTATGACTTGTTCATTTCTCAGGACCCTCTTTATATACTCCCAAATCTGCGCACGGACCAGCTCAGCGGTCACGTTGTACAGACTCTTAGTGATTTTCTTCTGCTTCAGCCTTCAGAATGACGAGAAGGGTGCTCCTCACTACAAACTGCATAAGCTCGAGGTGGAAATCATGAAAGGAGAATGCCAGTCTACGACCTGGAAAGAAGGACCTAGAGGAATTCATTTCGCAAATCAAATAGAAAAAGGCGATTGAAATTGACATTTCGCACCTGTGTGTCTCGCACAAGAGTGCTACGTGAAGTAGTGAGCATCATATCACTCTTGACATAAAGTCCGCCTTCATGGCTGCATTGAGTAAACACTAAAGATCCCGTCAGCGTGTACTACGATTGTTGAGAACTCGTCAAACTAAACCCATGCAATTACTTCGCTCTACATTCCACACATATACTTGCTGAACAGAATCTGTCGTGGCTCAGCCGAGCTCTTGCTGCTTTGCTCGGAGCCTACCTTGCCTGTTCTTAAGACATCAAGTTAGTGTTACACCCCGTTAGTGGAACAATCAAATATGCATTCATAAAAACGCATAATGGAGGAGGAAAGGCTCGGAGAAGGATGGTCCGACTCGGATGAGTCCCCGCACACATACCTTGTCCCGTTAATTTTTCGACCTCTTGAAACCCTTGCATTTCAAACTGTGCCATGGCGAAGTTCGAGTTTAGTCCATTGATTGTAGCTGTATAATATCCCAGCCTTGAGTAACGAGAGAAATTCCCAGAACTTGAGGCAATGTCACCCATTCTCTCCGTTGTAATATCCAGAGTGACTTTGGACTCGCCATTGGACGTGTCAGTCCAAGCAAAAAAAGAAAAAATAAGGCCTAGTGCGAGTAAGTTGGACGAGCCTGTTGAACCGACGTAAAGTAAGAAAAACCGCGAATCTCTTAGATTTCATTTTACCTGTAACGCCATTTTCTAACCGTTGAACATTGAACGATGAACCATTGTTGAACCGAACGGACAGTGAGGTTCAAGGCGTAACGATCGTAATTGCTGCAGACTTCGGCCCGTTATTGGCTCAACGTGCGCTGCTGTCAAAATTTCTCGCTCTTGAACCTAGTACTCCCCGTATTGAACGGTCAAATGGAATCCCTCGATCTTCGACTGAAACAGATGCGGCCCCGGCCTGGGGATACTATAACTGAGCATTTGCCTCTCAGCAAAACGATAGATCATCAAATGCGGTGAAGTCGCACCTGGCACTTGAAGGCTGAGTTGAAAGCTGAAACCACGAAAGTGGACAAATATGATGAGGTAAGATTCCGAAGTACGAGTTCCAGCCCCAGGAAGGCCACCGAGTAGCTGTTAATAGCATGCATCTTTGGATTATATTGCCGGCATTACCAACATATCAATGAACAAGAGCTTCTGATACTATCATCCACAGGAGGGATCTGGCACGATACAGGGATCCGGTCAGGCAGCGGGATCCGGAGAACTTTTGCGATGGTAACTGGGCACCGAGCTTCAATCCCATTTACAGATAGGTACCGCAAAACTCGGCACAAAGGGCAGCTAGCTCGAGCGACAGGCAAAAAGGGCCAGATATCCAGCGGTGATAGGAACAACAAAGAAAGAACCATGGGCAAGTGACCTTCCAATTCAGCCTGCATCTATTTTTTTGAAATTATGAGGCGTCTTTCGTCGAAAGCTGTAGCAGATCTTACGGTAAGAGTATTCCAAGGCCATAGTCCGCCGCGATAGAGACCTATTTGCACCGCTCAGAGTCGTGATCCCGTAACAAGTCAAGTACTAGGTAATAGTCAGAATGACTGGGAATGAGCGAGGGTACTCGAAGATTGTGTCCACTCAACCGGCCGACTAGATTTCTTGGAGAAGAAAAGTCTGGCGAACGGGACTATTACTCCACCGTGCTAGTAAACCGATGCAGTAGCAAGAAAAAAGCAGCTCGCTTCCGAGAAACAGACAGCATCATGATGCCAGCGCAAGACCGAACGACCCGGACGCGGGCGAAAACGGAGCGGGAAAGTTGAAAGTTGATTCAATGAGCAGCGGCGCGATGAAGGGCGCGTAGGGTCTACGTCAAAGATGTCTGAAGCTGGAATATACGTGCTTTGCCCACATGGATGCGCATCAAGATTGGAGGGCTCAAAGCGGTTGGTGGGATCACATTCACTTTTTCCAAGTTTGGCATAGACATTTAACGTTGTTCGCCTTGTGCACACCCGCAGGATGGCTCGATAATAGATATTCTGAAAATACACCTCTGAAAATACACCGGGGTGAGTTTATAGCATGCGTGTTTCCGTAGGTCAATCATCTACATACTAAGCTGCTCGGCCTCTGTTACTATGCCTACCACTAGATTTCCTCTGCCGCCTGCGTATTTTGTTTCTTTTTGCTAGCTGTACAGACCATGTTTACGACGTTAGGGAAAGGATAATTGAGAATGCATGGCATTTGGATGGTCCTGAACCGCTTATTCACGGTACTAGGAACAGATCTTATACCTACTTACAAATAGACGGACCAGGTACAACGGGGACATCCACGAGTCGCACCAGCACTTCGCCACTTACCGCCATTTGATGCCAAAACGACTATTCTTAGCTCTATATAGACGTCCAAACAAGGAGAGAAATTTGTTAGGTTATCCGAGTCGGACGGTCTTAATCTGCAGCAAAAAAACTATCACCGTTTTCGACGGGACTAATCCCCTGATTCGTCATCCGGCGTGTCCAGATAAATCCTCCTAGAGCATTAATTGGGATGGAGAAGAAAATCGTAGCAAATCGAAAAAGCTTAAAGAAAACAGGAAGTTTATGATTGTCAAATACCGGCTAGTAGTGACAGCGCGACAATGATTTCTAATGACATCCCTCCCGCCCCCGAGGCTTTGAAAGCAAATTATTGAGTACGAAGGTAGAGTCCCTCGTTTTACCTATACAAGTTCCCGTAAGCTTACCTCGTTCACTGTAACAGACATTCCGCTCAGCGCGTCCAACTATGGTTTTGATTCCTGTACACGGCAACTGAGAGAATTAGATAAAAGCTCAAGAACTGCGATGGGAAAACCATACTCACCGACGTATCCATCACCATGTTCTCCCTCCCTCGTCTTTCCAAGGCCGTCTTGAGCGCTGTACTCGCCATCACTGTTCTGACTGTACATACTGAGGCCGCGTCGGTCATCCCAGACACTGTCTCCATGCCCACCCCAGTGTTCGAGCCTGTCTTCGACTGCTCCTTCCTCTTTCCGGCCAACCTTCAAACAAACAACTTCTTGGATGGACCGTTTGGCCGCAGAGCTTTCTTCCCATTCATATCGTAAGCTCAAGTCTGGCACGCGTATTCTGACTCAAAGCCCTTGACTCACTCTTGCATTTGTAGCGGAAACTTCACCGATTCCAAGACCGGAGAGTTGGTAGCTACCCTCCTTCCTGCACTTGGAGGAGGGTTCGGCATAAACTCAACTGTTGATGCTAAATTCTACGTGGACGCCGTCATGGTCATACAATTCGTCGACGACAATGAGTACGCTTACCTCAAGTTAAACGGTATCGGGTAAGCAAAGCTTCGTCTCCCATTCTACTAACCATGCTTGATGCTGATCCGTCATTTCCTTCTAGTTCGGTCGCAGGGCATGCTTCGTCCTTCTACCTGTTCGTATCAATCATGCCCCATATGTGATCTGCGTGATTTCTGATTAAAATGTGCAAAATTGCAGTGTGATGGAAACTGCCTCTGCGGCCCGACAAGAGCTCGCCGGCCAGTTCATCATTTTCTCCAACATTTTCTTGCCAGCGGATGCTTCTCCTGCGAACGAAACACAGGCTTACTTCAGGATGTTTGCCAAAGTAAGTGATTTGAATATCGCTGACTTGTATATATTACTGACGTGCATGCCCTACCTGTTCAGACCAGCCCGGAAGGTTCTTTCCTTGGGCAATGAAAATCTTATGTAGTTGTACATAATCTCTAGAATAAATCGAGTTCTTGGTCCCTAACACTTCACGTGTATTACCACCAGCCGTTGATGTTGACCCATTGTCGTCACTTGCCATGTCTCAGTAATTCCTGCCAGGATCTGAAGTTTCTGAACGGCCCCCAGCAGCCCCCAGCCTAAGGTATTGCTTACTCGGGATACAAAGAAGAAGAAGAAGAAGAAGAAGGTGCACCTTACTTTCATGCCTATCATTCCGGACCAAAAGTGACGACGACAACAAAGATCTAAAGAAGTGCGGAATGGGCTTTTAAATTTGGAGCGCTTGCCGTTCAAGTTCACGTGGCAAGTGCCCTTTGTTGCGATGTCTTTCCTATTGCAGATTGTGCTGCGTGGAAAGTGTTGATGCGAACCGCTGTATTTTGAATGCGGATGGCACGGCTTTAAAAAAGGGATGACCTTCGTTAGAAGCAGGTGAAAATCTCGATGGGCACAGCTGAAAATCTTCTCCGGATCTATTCAGTGATCGCACTTAAAGTATATACTAGAGAGCTAGAAGGAGAGACAGTAAAGATCAACGAATCAATGATTCTGTCGGTGGCGGGATCGGCGACAGCGCCTTGATCTCCGATGTTCTTCTTCCCGCTCCCGAAGCCTGCCCGAGGATTGAAAAGCAACTTGAAGTTATGAGTGAGTATGTATACGATGGTTGAGTGCTTGAGTTACGACGATTGAGTCCTGATTTTCCATAGATTGTCGCTTCTAAGTCGCCCCGACCACAAGGATTCGGCGGCTCAAGGCCTCACATAAGTTAACCTCTTCAGCAACCGAGTAAGAAACAGATAAAAGCTCAAACACTTGGAGGTAAAGGCCATACCTACCACCGGTTCCACTACAGACATGTTCTCCTTCTCCAGTCTCTCCAAGGCCGTCTTGAGCGCTGTACTCGCCATCACTGTTCTGACTGTACATACTGAGGCCGCGTCGGTCATCCCAGACAATGTCTCCATGCCCACTCCAGAGTTCGAGACTGTCTTTGACTGCGTGTTCCTCTTCCCCGCAAACCTGCAACAAAACAACTTCCTCGATGGTCCCTTCGGTCGCCGAGCTTTCTTCCCATTCATAGAGTAAGTACCGGAGCGCCGCGCGTACATTGGCTTGGTACTAATCCCGTTATAGAGGAAACTTCACTGATCCCCAGACCGGAGAACTGGTAGCCAGGCTTCTTCCTGCACTCGGAGGAGGGTTCGGTATCAACTCAACTGTCGATGCTAAATTCTACGTGGACGCCGTCATGGTCATGCAATTCGTCGATGACAACCAGTTCGCTTACCTCAAGTTGAACGGTATCGGGTGAGGAGTCTTCGTCTGCCAAACGCACCTCAATTCTGATCTGTCGACCTTATCCTAGATCCACTGCCGGACACGCTTCTTCCTTCTTCCTGTACGTACCAGATTATGCTCTCGTTTTCGGCTCAAATGATTCCTGATGGATGCGCGATTTTTCAGTGTGATGGAAACTGCCTCTGCTGCACGACAAGATCTCGCCGGAAAGTTCATCATCTTCTCCAACCTCTTTTTGCCGGCGGATGCTTCGCCTGCAAATCAAACTCTTGCCTACTTCAGGATGTTTGCCAAAGTAAGTGATTCGAATCTGACATACCTGGAAATTCACTAACATCACCCGCTTGTACTTAGTCCAGCCCAGAAGGATCTTTCCTCGGGCAATAAAAAATCCAAGTAGATTATTTGCACCGTCCAGTTATTTAGATCTCCCGAATGTAGTTGAATAAAATAACCATCGTTTAGTATAATCAACAGTCGTCGTTACTACATTCCTGAAAGTCGCAGAACACAGGGCCAGTGTTTTGGCACTGCTTTTGCGTTAGTGAAGGTTCCGGACAACTGAATTAACAAATTCCGTGCCCGTGGATGCCCGGTGCTTGGTGTCGTAGCTTATTAAGCGGCTCTTCGGCATCCGAAGACCGAGTTCTAGCTTGGCCGTTACGTCATCGTCACTTTCGTTCTTTGATGGGCGGCTCTCGTCTACCAATCTCGTCTAGCAATAGTGGCTCCCGTCGAAAACAAGAGCAATATACTCCCTTTCAAAAAGGGTTTTGATATCCGAGGCAGTACACGAGATCGGAGAGGATGCAAATCTCTTCAAGTTGGGGTTCAGTTGGACGAGCCCAGTGGTCAGAGGCTGCAGTGTGTGATCTTAGTATGTGTACGTCCATTTTACCAACACCCTATTCCGGTACTCGGACTCCCTGTACCTATCATTTGTTTTGCTCTCTCAAAAAAAAAGTTCATTCACGAAACGCATGGTTCCGAAATGGCACTTCAGCTTTCTAATCCCTCTGCTGCCCGAGTTCACTCGAGGTAGCGGGAGTAATTGTATCTGCCTGGGTGATTCGCAGGTTTTTTTGGTTCCTGTTACACCTACGAAGCCGAGACTGAATTAAGCGTGGTTGTAGGTCTTGCCATTCATTCCTTCTTTTTCTCTCTCCCTATTGCATCGGATTGATTGAGTTATCCAATAGTGTGAGTGTATTATTCCCTATGACTTTTTCTGACGAAAATCTTAATGGAGAACGGAACGGAAAGCAATTTCGACAGGTAATTCCCGGCATGTTCTGACCTCATACGGACTGCTATATCCAACACACCGGCGGTGAACATGATATGGCGAGTCATTGGGTATGCCTTATTTCCCGAGGAGGGCGTAGGCATAATCTCTGGCTGCTCGGACTTCGGAATTTCAGTGTATAGTACAGTCCCAAGCCGTGTGTTTCTGTCTAACTACCCTAGCAACTTAAGGGCTCGGGTTGTACGCTCAATGCCCGAACGGAGTTAGTTTATGATAATCTTTTTTTTTTTTTTTTTTCCTTTAGCTGTAGAGTTGTACAGCTCACATTTTTCTTGGTCGTATACTATATGCGGTGTAGGATTTCCGATCTCTAATAGAGAAGGAACGCGTTTTACGTTGACCTTCGCATCTAAGTTACCCGTACTACATAGATAGTACTTGGCGACACAGGATCTTTTTTTTTTTGTTTTGAGTTCTGGGGTTTCGGGAGTGATGTCCGACGATTGGAAGCGGTTCGGCTTAGGGGTCGGTATGGAGGGTGCTCGTAGATAGAAAAGCCCTGAAAGGAGGAGGAAGAACGAATAACAAAATATCCAAGATAGAGATTGCCGGGATTAGCGACGGCAACAAGTGATGTCCGACCCTCCCGCTCCGAGGCCTAACAAGGAAGTTCAGGTATTGAGTAGTACGAACATCCTTGCGCTTGTCATAAACTCTCTCGCATCCAAGTTACCCCGTACATCCCCATCTCCCTCCCCATACTCAAACTTAATCAAGTCCCAAAAAACACACGAAACAGATAAAAGCTTCGCTGTTACCATCTAACCTCAGCCGCTTCTATCGTCATGTTTTCCCTTAATGGTCTTTCCAAAGCCGTCTTGAGCGCGGTACTAGCCGTCACTGCACTGACTGTACATAGCACTGAAGCAGCATCAGTTATACCGGACGATGTGTCCCTCCCAATTCCAACCTTCGAACCTGTCTATGACTGCTCTTTCCGCTTCCCACCCAACCTCTCGAACGCCTGGATCGATGGACCGCTGGGACGCCGAGCCATTTTCCGATTCGAAGAGTGAGTTCCAAAAGAAATGAGCACAGTGGTCGCCCAGTTTTGTATCATCGCTCACCATTATTACTTTACCCTTTCCAGAGCAAACTTTACGGATTCAAAGACGGGAGAACTGGTAGCAAAACTCATTCCCGAAGCTGGAGGAGGATTTGGAATCAATTCCACTGTCGACGCGAAATTCTACGTGGACGCTATTATGATGATCCAATTCGTGGACGACCATGAATATGCCTACCTCAAGGTGAATGGTATCGGGTGAGAATGCGATGTCTTCTGTTTTTTCAGATATCAAATGCTGATATCGGATTGTGTCATAGTGGATTGGGACCTAAAAACGGCTCGTCGATGAGGGTGTACGTACATTTCGAACCCTCCACCGGCTGATTTCGCATTTAACCTTACCTGTCTGTAGACAAATGGAAACCGGCTCAGCGAGCAGGCAAGCTCTCGCCGGTAATTTCCTGATGTTCGAGAATGTCTTCCTTCCGGCGAATGTCACCCCGCCAGATGAGTCCATCGCGTACTTCAGACTCTTCCAAAAAGTGAGTACATCCACCAAGATCAATTCTCACCTGTTTGTTGATTAGCGCGCCATCGCCCCGCTCGTCTTTAGACCTCCCCGGAAGGCTCCTATCTAGGGCAATGACGGAGCTTCTTGTATACATATCTTGTAGAAATATTTCCCTGTCCCATAATGCTCTAAACGTGGCACAATAGGATATAATAGAATCACGTCTGGACAACATATCCTGTCCAACTAGGTCATCGGCTGAGAACGAAGACAAACACGGTTCCGGGGTGGCCCGTTTGAGCGAAACGAGAAGAGCATTTCGAGCATTGCGAAATGATGATAGTATTTATTGAAGCTTGAGGACACAAGCCGGGCGACAGCTGACCCAACGTCGAATTAGCGTTGTAGAGTAGAGCACTTCCACCGTCAGAATTTAAATATTTACGCCCGACCCAAGATTTTGAAGGTCCCTGAAATGCATACTGAAGCCAAGTGATTGTTGAAGAAAAGAACGAGGTGAATGATGAGACAATTCAAATTGATTGCGGAGATAAGATTACAAAGTACATATCGAGTATACTTTAGGGTTAGGGTTAGCGGCTCGGGCGGCCGAAAAAAAAAAAAAAAGAGCCCGCCCAGCCAGAGTGGCCGATGCGAGTCAGGAAAATATTGAGACGGTGCATAAGCCTGAGCCTATACAAGCCGCAAAGACCCTTTGTATGGACAAGGTCGCCGTGCTATGAAGCATCTCCACGGCCCACAAACCCGGGTAGTTGAAGGGGCCTGTGCCATCAAGGTAAGTATGACTTGTTCATTTCTCAGGACCCTCTTTATATACTCCCAAATCTGCGCACGGACCAGCTGCGTGGTCACATTGTACAGACACGTCTTTGTTCAAGCTATTCGCAGCTATTGGTTTCTTCTGCTTTAGGGCGTAAGAGATTGACGAGAAGGGCGCTCTCCGTCGAGTACAAATCCGGCCAAGAATCTTGGATTGTACTCACACTCCGTCTCGAAGAACTTAGCGTAGAGAATGGAAGAGGATGATTTGCAGAATGTTCTCACTTAGATCATCTTCGCTTCGCTGGTGTTAGCTACTTGATTGAGCCTTCAATAAAATCTTTAGGCCGGGAAAAACATTTGGCACTTGACAGTTGGTATTGATTCGACATTGCATCGTAAAAAGTAAACTCTACATTGAAACATCAAATAAGCTAGCCATAGAACAGTAGCTTTGGCGGGAGTGGATGCTCCTATGAGATCCAACCAAGAGCCTGGAATGACGATGCTCAAGCAATCCTGTTTCTACGTCATGTCATGTGTTATACTAGTAAAAGAAAACATACATTAGTTTTTGCCTGGTGCGATGTCCGAGAAATCCCACTGATGGTTTGCGTAGCCATTTTGTTTCTCAACGACAGGATAGTACTGAAATTGAATCAAGTCGGTGAAAAGACAAAAAAATAAATGCTCTGAATTGAGAGAAACTTACAGAATTCTGCACTATATCTCCAGAGATCACTCGTGAAGGATCATCGGCTAAGCAGATGCTACGAGAAGGATGTAAGCAGACAGCGTATACATGGAGAGAAGGTCACGGCCACAGACTAATAACGTTTACCAGGCTGTAGGTCGATAGCTCTTTCTAGAATCCACAGAGTGTCGAGACTACTATTACTGGCATTACTGGCATTGAAAAGGTTTCCTCCGACCTCCGTCAAATAAGATGAGGGCAACAAAGCCAATCTTACTTCGGTGCTACCCCCAGCGTATTTGACCTGAAAAGCAGCTGCAGCGCCGTCAGGATCGAGATTAAACCTTGGTTCCCGAAGCTTGAACTGGGCGACAGATACGCTCAAGTATCTGGAAGTGCCTACATTGCGTAAATAGTACCACCCATCGGGAGAAATTTCTGGATCCCGAGAGGCCATGAACACATTCCATTTTCCCCCGATGTAGTCTAGGGACGACTGGAAAGCATATTTGGGTAAAGATCCTACGTTTGGATATTGTCACTGACCTACCACATATTCATCAAGGGAATCGGCAGTCAAGAACTTTAGCTACAATGTGTGTGTGTGTGTGGAATTTGTATAAGAAAAAAAGCAATTATTCAGCGGTGAGGGACGGAAACGCCCGTACCCTGTTAAAGACGGTACCCAAAAGTATCGGATACATATCATAGGGACTGATGCACTTGATGCTAGCACACGTAAAGCTGGATGAACTTTGTCCACTGCAACAAGTATCAGCCTGCACCTACGTAACGCAATCGGTACGAGATGGATCCTGTTCAGTGCTATCCAACTTCCAAGTTTGAGGCATGTCCGAGTCAACCAAACCACAGACGTCAGCCCGGTCTGGTTCAATCAGTCGCGGCGGGAAAAATATTGGGTCCCAGTTTCGAGTTATGAAACCCAAGAAACGACGTGAGCTTGTGTTCTCCGTAGCAGCATTGAGAATTCTGTAAGGGCCAGAGTCAGAGCCTTTCGAGGGAACAAAGAGCCACTTGGAAGTCACAAGTGTCAATGAGTGAAAAAATAGCGAAAGATTTGAATGTTCGTACCTGTTGGGTAGGTGCATTCTCGTCGAACGGACGCAGTACAATTGCTTCCTCGTTGATATCAGAAAGCTCGAGATACAAGGAACGGTATTTGCTCTGAATGCGATAGCAGACGTTTGCAAGTGGGAACACTTCCCGACCAGGCATCGGAGGCTGAGATATCAGGAAATACTACATGGGAGCGATTCTCGTTAAGTAGGCCTCGAGTTCGGGTATTGCCTAAGATGCGAGCGCTAGGGTTTATCGATGATCATCTTTCATCCAATGAAAAGGCGGAATGGTATCTTTGAACAAGGTACAATTGAGTTGAGTTGAGTGTATCGTGTTCAACAAGAAATCGTGCTCGCAGCAGCTGTTACACGTATGTACAAGACCTGAATTGGAATGGCAGCTTGTATTCTGAGATGTTGATATATTGGGAAGACTCTATTGAATGAGGGGTGTCAACGGCGGAAACGGATGCCAATTACTTTATATCTGTGTATCGACAGACGGACGGGGCACCCCGAGTCGGAGATCATTTCTTCTCTTCTCTTGTCCATACTGATACTTTTCTCTAACGCCTTGTCTATCAGGAAGATGAGTAGTAAGGAGAGAGTGAAGAGGTCATGGTGGAAGGGATGGAGGGCGGGTAGGCAAAAAGAGCGCGTGACCGTGTCTGGGAAAATCCCGGGCGGCAATTATCTTCGGCAGCTTCTTTTTTCCTTCTCACCACTACCACGAGTTAACGCAAAAATGAGTGTACTCAGACCATTCATCGCCTCTGATATGTATCAATAATGTGTATGTTTTTATTTTTTTCAGTGAAGGACGAGTATGCTTATTTACTTTGTCTTGTCCTCAGAAACTTGGATATTTGGACAGAAACGGTAAGAGAGATGCGACGACGTTGCTGGCAGGTAGCCTTGATATCTAACCTACCAGCTTGGATCATGTCCTGCAGTATAATATTGGATTCTACCTGCACTATCTCTCTCGCTGGCTTGACCTTTGCTGCGTCCAGGAAGCACCTCGTGGGCGTATGATGGGTTACGGTGAGTCGAAGCGCACATGTCGCGGTTCTTTCTGATACTCAATGACCCCAGTCATCGGAAAAGCAGAAGGTCAAGCCGTTGAGTGGCACGGACACGTCACCGCTATAACCGTCGCCGCAGAGTATCGCCGCCTTTCACTCGCATGGAGAATGATGAATCTATTAGAGCTCGTTTCCAATGACATCTATCGAGGTTTTTTCGTCGATCTCTTCGTGCGGTGTAACAAGCTAGTGGCAATTGAGATGTATGAGGGGATGGGGTATAGTCTGTATAGACGAGTGTGAATCTTGGTGTGGGGAAAGGAGGTCGAGACGAAGAGGATGCATTCGGTATGTCTGCTTTGGCTGTTTGTCTTTTGTGGAGGCAAGAGACTGAGAAGGTTTCCCTAGATATGCGAAAGCCTCTTTCAAGAGACGGCGCTCGACGTTCGGTACGGAATAATGGGAGGGATATCATCGTTAGCGCGCATGATGTTCATAGAACGTTGTTAGGCTCATCATGTACTAGAGGATTCTTTGGCAATTTTAGGCGATCGCACCACAATCATCGACGGATATGCTGGGAGAATTGACCGAAACGTCGTCGAATCTTGAAGCCCCAGATGAGTCTCGGCGGGGGCCTGGATGGACTTTCCGAAGTTTGTTAAAGCAACGTTCCTCTATTGCTCATCATTTTCGGCTGACACGCTGATACATTTAGAGCCGCCGAGCATTCCGCTCTCAATGTACGGGATACTCTCGCAGCCTATGGCCGGCGCGAACGAGTCTGCAACACTCTTACACATCTACGACAACATACGAGACGGGGATACAGTGGGCGATTTACTCCGTTTATTTATTCAGACGCTTCCCTGCTCATAAGTAAGGAGTAGGAGAGTATGTTCAGAAGATGCCAAAAATACCGTCGTGCACGATGGGAAGGTTGAATAAGCTACGGTATCTTGTGCGCTATCACGGTAATCCGAGGGGCGATAATGTGTGGGGTCCACACTGGGAGAACCCTGGAAACCGGCGTTCAGCTCTTGGACCATGCCGTGTAGTAAATCTTCCTTCCTTCCTTCCTTCCTTCCGAGAGTTCTTTTCTCTGCTTCTGAGCGCTCGGCAATATACTTCGAACCAGACACCTGTCTCCCGTGGACGACCTAATGTAGGTATCAACGCGCCAGGAATACCATACTTCAGGCTCGCTATCCATGCTGATAGCGATAGAACATAGTATCGGACTTAGGACAACTTTCGAGGGATTCTTCAGTAAAACCGTCGCTCTCTCCCCTTTTCTTTTCTTCTCTCTTTCCTTTTGAAGCCATCGCTATCGGGCCATACTTCGGGCAAACGTTGTTTCGCCGGACCGGCATCCGATTTAGGATTGATTCCGAAGATTTCAATCCTGTAATAGTCTAATCATACCCATGACTGTCTGCTATATTTCATACATGCTGTCTGTCGAGCACAAATCTATGTAGCACGCCAACGTTTTATTGATTGATTTGTTGATCTCTCCCATACACGCGGTCCCTAAGGTCCCTCCCTCCTCAATTCGTATACTGATCATCTTAAATGGACCATACAGAATTGCTCCTCTGACCCGGCGACCCCTTTATCTAAACCGCTATGGTCGAGCCTACTGTTGAGCTAGATCAGTCGCAAGCACTCGCAACAATCCACATTCCCCCTGCTTGGAACACGGAGGTCGTCTATGTGAGTACTCCTCCAATCCGTTGCCAAGTTGAAGATTCATCCTTTGCCTTTCAGACCTTTAACCAGGAGTATAAGCAAGGGATAGCTGAATTATTCTACCCGGATGGATCGGATGTCGATGTTCTGGACGACGACAACCATAATTACTTCGTTAACGACGAGGACAGAGAAGATTCGGGAAAGTCAGAGCATGCTCCAAGTCAAGAAGAGTGTACATTGCGCCTCGCGTTTCGGTATGGGAGGAAGCGGTCAATAAGTGACCAGCTTCAAGTTCTTGAAGTTTGTGGCGGGTTACATGATCCGATTTTCCTACCTCGTTTGATACCATTCCAGATAACCGGCGAAGACTCGATCACGTTCACGGTTTGTTCTCTACAATTTTATACCCGAAAGAAGCTCATGGAACAAGAATTACAGATTTTGGCAAAGGACGGTTCTGGATTTACAGGAACACTTGACGAATCGTCCAGCGATATGTCAGTCATAAGCAGAGGCTTTCTATTTTACCGTTGACTGGTGCCAAAATGGTACATAGGTACGCAAAGATACATCTCGTTAACACCGAGCCACCACCTAAAGGACCTGTTGACGTGGAAGAGCCGGCTACTGAATCCGAAAGGGCCGCATCTGAGAAAGCAACGGAGATACTAGATGACTTTGCCAACGAGATGGGCATTGACCCAGACTCCCTAGGCCCTGGACCACCGTACGATCCTCCTTCCGAGCTGAAGACGTTACCAGTTGGAATCATTGGCGCTGGATGTGCGGGCTTATACACCGCAATGATCCTAGATACTCTCGGTATCAACTACGAAACCATAGAGGGATCTGGGCGGCACGGAGGGCGCATTCTTACGCATCATTTTACGAAGTTGGATTTACCTTACCAATATTTCGTGTGTGACGCCCATTTCATACGAATGCTTACTGATTCTGAAACTTGTGAATAGGAGTGTGGTGCTATGCGATTCCCCAATATCTTCCTCATGCGTCGTACATTCGATCTCGCACAAAAAAAATTAGGTATGGGGAACGACAAGTTTATTAAAATAACCATGCACTGCGACAATGCTATCAAGCACTTCAACGGGATCGGTGTAAAACAGGGGATATACTCCCAGACGGACGAAAACGGTAGCGAAAGCGCGGACACATTCAAGATCGGTATAACCGCAAAAAATAAGGATGGGTATATTCCAGAGAAGTATTTACACGAGGGCACGACAAAGCTCTACAAAGAAACTCTGGAACCGCTCCGGGACTATTTCGTGAACTTATCTTTTCAGGACGCGTTTTTGAAGCTCATGCAGCACGATAATCACTCTGTTCGAAGTTACATGCAAGTGGCCAAGGGATATCCTGACTCTGTCATTCGATGGATCGAAGATATGGAATGGAGGACTGGAGGTTTTGACTCGTCGCTTACGGAGAGCGTGATTGCATCGCTTTCTTTCGATGATCCTAGAAGTTCGAATCCCGACTGGTTCTGCTTCGAGTGAGTCAATCTTGGACTATCTTTGTTTCCTTATCGAATTTGTCGAGTATAGCGGCGGAACTTCCAAACTGATTGATGGTATGCTGGACAAAGTGGTGAGATTATGTCTATCATTGTCGACTGGCTACCATCACCTACTTCCTTCCGCAGGAAAATAAGCCAAAGTATTACAAGAGGGTCACCGCCATCAAAGAGCTGCCAGAATATGACAATCAGGCAATCCAAATCGAGGTCGACACATCGGAAGATCCAAGGGGATCAAGCCCCAATTCCATTTCCGGCATATACTCGAACATTATATCCACACTTCCTCTATCCGTCCTTCGTATGGTTAATCTGGATGACATCTATCTGTCTATTGGTCAGAAAAATGCGCTTCGTGGACTCCAGTATCAACCGTCCGTGAAGATAGGCATTCAGTTTAAAAGACCGTGGTGGGAAGATATGGGTATTGTAGGCGGACAGTCATATACAGATCGACCTCCGCGCTCTATCGTGTATCCCTCTTATGGCCCTATTCCCGGAAAAACCACCCAGCGATCGAATGTTCTCATTGCGGCATACAATGGGCTGTTAGATTCACAGCGCCTCGCGGTCTACATGAAGGGCCATGATACGCCGCAGGACAGGATTCTTCTGAAACTTATCATGAAAGATCTTGCAGTTGTTCACAACAAGCCGATTGATGACCTTTGGGAGGAGTACGTAGATCACTACGCCTGGGACTGGACCAGCGATACATTTTCGCAAGGTATGTTTGTACTAATATTCCTACCTATAACAAATGACACCAGAATTTGCGTAGGGGCTTTCGCGTGGTTTGGACCAGGTATGTCTGTTCGGATAACATCTCCTATTTTGCTCATGGTCGTTGCCGCAGGCCAATTCAAAGAGGTGTACCCTCATTTAACTATGCCCGCTGGCCGAAAGCAGCGCCTCTTCTTTGCTGGAGATGCAGTCAGCACCTGCCACGGGTAAGCAACGTAACGCGAAAAACCCCGAACAGATTTTTTACTTATAAAAACTTGGGTCAGATGGGTGGTCGGCGCTTTCAACAGTGCATGGAGATGTGTTCATGATATGCTCGTTGCCCACCCGGAGCTGAACCCTAACCTAGCGGAGGATATCATTGCAAAGTTTATGTACGAGTGGGGGGACTCGGAGGAATGGGATGACAAGAAGGGAGCCCGGCATGTGTATCTAGGACGAGAGCTGTTTAAACGACAGCAAGAGCTTTGAGAGTAGCACTGTAGATCGTTTGCAACGTACGCGGAGCCAATTAACTGATATATTGTTTTCGCACCCCCGTATTGGGCCCAAACTGGGCTTTTAAAGTACTGGGCTATATCCGTCGATGCTATAGCAAGTACGGAGAAGTGTTCCACTTTCTACTGCCGTCAATGTGGATTTTGCAATAAGAGTCAATTTACAGCACTTTATTCATCTGCGATCTTATTCAAAGTAGATATGGAAGGCATGAAAAAATACTCTCCGCCTCTGGCTTCGACAAATCGAAAAGGAATGGATAGTTTGTCGGTCGGCTTCTCTGGATTCGCCCCGGTCATATATCTTGGTGAAGATCCTAGAACGGCATCATGACCTGGTTTTTCGGACTGCAGGGGCGAAAAAGGGAAATCGGGATTGTTGAACCCTATGAAGAGCGATATGTATTCGTTAAAACACTCTGGGAATTAGCCAAAAGCTGCGACTGACTTTGTTGTGTGTACTTGAACCCACGCTCGATGATACTCTGATAGCATAAGAATATCAATCCTCTATCTTGCTGGGTCGTTGAAGTTGAAATCTCGGATGCGTCTAGTTCAAATCCATAAGGAATACTAGCGCGTCTGAATCTGATGAAAAAGGCAAACTTATATTTAAAAAAAGGGTGGTAAAAGAACACTCACAAGTGATCGTTACTTCCCGGCATATTTGTACGAGGATACGATTTCTGTGTATGGGCCGCAAACGGACAAGCCTCCTGGTCAGCCGGGTACTGGAAGTTGTTAATTTTATCATTATCCTCAGAAATTGACTTGTCATCTTCATCTGGAGAATGGACGATGGGCGTTCCTGTGAAAAAAAATGCGTTTAGCCATTCTGCATACAGTCAGGATATTGATACAAAACATTACCACTCTTCCAACGGCCAAACATTCTAGCTCCTAGTTTATCAGCAGCATCCTCTGGAGTTAAGCTTGGGAACAGTTTGACTCCGTTCTCTCGCAAGAAACTGTTGAACTCCGGCACCAGTTGCCTCAACCTTCTGAAGACAAAGAATGAACCATCAACAGCCCATGCGGGCCGCCTATCTTTGTCCAAATCTCCCTTCCGGCCCATCAACAAACATCCGGGATCGACGACTGGAGATCCAGGGAAACGAATGGGAAGTTCATCGTCGAACGTATAACCTTCAATCTCTGGCTTCGATATCCCATCCCGGAAGCCAAAGTGTTCATTCCGAGTGTCCGGATGTGGCCGGAAATGCGTTCTAAAGGATAGCACCGTTTTGATTCCTCCGGAATAACTGAAAGCTTGCTTGAGCTGGTAAACAAAAGCCTTGCCTTTGCTGTCATTATGAGCCGTGATTTGGAACACCCCGTGTATTTCCTCGAGATACTTGTCTTCCCAGTCTGGAAGGAACTCGCCCTCGGACTCTATCCCTTTGTCGCCCAAGTCCTTAGCATCTTGTTTCTGGCCTCGGTGAAACGCTTCATCGTACAGATAATCATTGAGACCGAGCTTAGAGAGACCTATAGAAGAAAATCCAACACTGCATCCAACATATTCCCAATCGGTGTTAGGCAAGCCACTCGAAGGAAACTCTTTCTTTTTGAGCATGTCAAAGACATCCTTTGCGGTTGAAATTACCGGAATGATCTCCGACTTCATTGTATCCCGGAATCCGCTAATTTTATTGAATCTGAAGAAGATAAAGTATTGATACGCCTTGTTCAAACCTGGGCTTTGGCGAAGAGTGAGGAAAGCGTAAGAGGTGTATATAGAGTAGAAGGAACGTACACAATTTCAGCT
This sequence comes from Collybiopsis confluens, assembly GCA_013368555.1. Classification (NCBI taxonomy): domain Eukaryota; kingdom Fungi; phylum Basidiomycota; class Agaricomycetes; order Agaricales; family Omphalotaceae; genus Collybiopsis; species Collybiopsis confluens. The sequence goes on along the minus strand of JAACJN010000064.1, from coordinate 28,332 downwards.
TGGATGTTACTCAAATCTGGAGCTACATCTTGGGGCTCTTCGGCGTTCGAAGTCGTTTCTTCATCACTCGTAGTCGCTCCCCCAAGGCCGTGTTCGACAGCAGGAGAACTGGGGTCGTAGAGGGTTACCCTGGCAAACCTAGTATAACGATATCAGTTTCAACATAGCAGACATAAATGCGACATGCGGCAAACATATCAATATCTGAAGCACCAGATGAGGATTCATCTCGAGCGACGATCTATTTGCAGGATATGAGCCCTATCCATTCAAAACACGGAAATTGTCACAAACCCGTAGGGCGAGGCTATCCGCTCCCTGACTCTCCTACAGCAAAATTCTTATTATTCAAAATATGAAACATCGAAAGAAAAAGACACAGACCGTAATGACTTCCAGCATCTCACTAGGGATCGGTCTCTGCCTCCCTTCAATAAAGTAGAGGAACCTGAGTTGGAGTTGTCGTTCTATCGTTTCGGCAGGCGTTGTCGAATCCCCTGATTTCTCCGGGTGGTCGCTTGCATAGAACTCTTCCTTCTTCAGCAAACCATCACTTAGCCATGTCTCTGAGATTATCTGCCTGTATGTCTGCTGAAAGGTCTACGCCGGGACAAAGGCTGAATGAACAACAGATCCACAAAGTCAATGATTCGGAAGAGACATACAATGGACACCTGTACTTCAATTCCGGCGGGTACAGCGATACCTACTGTCCCTGTGCTCTCGTCGACGTTGTGAGAATCGAAAGCCATGATAAGGGTGTAAGCTTCAGGGTACAACAGAATCAGATTAGTTTTTATCGATTTTATGACGTTCGGAAGTATACGAAGAGCGCGAAGAACACGTTCCCGACCATAAAGGAAACTCTCATGAGATGGGTCTAATGGAATCTGGTACCTTTTAGGTATACAGGAGGAACCATAGCAAAACGGTATAATTGCCTCGTGAACACATCTATATGACCGCCGTCTAACAGCACATTATTTAATCACTGCAGGATTATCATTGAATCGAGCACACCTGTGCTCGCACTCGAATATAACAATTGACCGAGGTAGATCGTCACCGTAGCCCAGTGACTTTATCTCGACAAAATGCACGCAGACAACAACAGGTTTGAGAAGAAACAACCCCATATAAGGCGGGGTCCTGTGCAAGTATAGGTTTTGACAGATAGAATGGAGCGAATGTCAATCACTGAACCGTGTCCCGATGGCCCTTTTTTCTTTGAGGCGCTAAATAAGAGAAAAGTAGATAACCATCATGAGAGAATGTACATGTAGATGCTTGAACTTGATGGCAAAAATACCTGGCTGGATTCTGAGGGTATAAGATGAGTTATTCGTGGCGTGTAGGCACGAGATTCGAAAGAAATCTCTCCTGAGGTGGTTCGAAAGTGGGGTCCGGCGGATCGGACCGGAATTCACATTCTTATTCTTGAACCAAAACCAAAACCAAAACCAACCACGCGCCCCGACGGTTTATTCAGAGAAGAGCTCGCTACAAAAGTTTGCAGCCGGAACAGCGATGGGGCATGCCATGAAGAGGACGACGAGATCTGTACAAAGAACACTCTGCCATGTTCAACGATGAAGGGTGGCGAAAGGAAGGTGGACGAGGGAAGGAGAGAGCTAGAAGGAAGGATGAAAGGATATACGGCGACAATTGTCCTTCATTCGCTTCAAAGAAAACGTACGTGCGAATATCACAGAACAATCAAGTCATTCCTCTACCGCACAGGGGTTCTTTTAAAAACATTCTACGCCCTACATCCTACTCTTTTCCTTAGCCCTCATCTCGATATTCCCAATATACGGCAACTTGTTGTCCGCATGTGTATGTTTTCGCGGATCTGAGGGGTGGGGGGGCGGGGGAGTGGACGTCAATTACCAGCGGAAAAAAGGAAGGGTCAACGACGTACACCAGGTTTCATGCCCCTCGATACCTGGACCATGAACAATGTATATATCGCTCCTAGGAAGCTCAGGAGACATGCGGAAGTATACATTCGAACCACAGTTTGAGCAAAAGTGTCGTGCCAGCGGTTTACCAGTGTCCGTGTTCGGATCATAGTAAACTTTGAGGAGCTCTTTGCCGGATTTCAGAGTGAAGCTCTGAGAGGAATAAATATATTATATTATACGGGATTAAGAAATGTTTAGTTGAGAAAGAGAAAAAGGAAAATAAAACCGCACCTCATCTTTGAACCAGATATTCAACATGAAAGCACTCCCACTCGCTTTCTGGCAATGCGGGCAATGGCATACCAAGTAATGAACTGGTTCACCCCTGACTTCGAATTGGACACCTTTGCATAGACAAGAGCCTTGTTTCACCTCAGGAGAAGAGGTAGCTGTGGAACCCATGGGGCTGGTGTGAGGGCTGGTGGGGTTTTGTCTGTGAGGGGGTTGACGGTTCTAGTTAAAGAGGGCTTCAAAGATACACCGGAGCGAATGAAAAAGTGAATGACACTTTTATCATTGTATTATCGAGGGCTCTCATCGGTCGGCGACGGCATCGGGGAAAGTGAACCATTATTAACCGGGTTTACATGTGTTGTACACATGACCATAACGGTCAGTGCCACGGATTTGATTCTCTTTGAAAAGTCTTGAAAGAGTCTCATTTAAATGATGCTAGTAATACAGAATTATGGACAAGTACAACTACTCCAGAGTCAGAATCTTCTCTTCTTCATGGTCGACGAAACGAAAGCTTCCTTCGTCAGCTGCGATTCCCTCACGGCCCCTCCTCCAACCGCCCCGCCAAAGCCTTCTCTCCCACACTAGCAACTCTCGGTACTTCTTCGTGACCCATGCCACCTTTCTGTGTGGAACGCCTCCCAACCTTCTCATGTGCCAACGTCTGCGCAAATTTAGACGCAGCACGTAGCTGAGGTCCTTTGACATAAAACACGTATATCGGTATCGTAACCAGCGCCGCTAAAAACGCAAGTAGGGTCGATGCCCATTGGAGAGAATGCGGGCCGAGGTTGTTATACACTTTGAAAAGCGCGAAAATTATGATTTTTTCAGCAAGAGGGGCGTCAAGTACTAGAGGAAAAATGGAACTTACAAGGTGTAGCGTACATGGCCGAAATTCCAGCTATAAAATCTCTCGCTAGCGCATTTCCACCTGTTGCAGAGGCAGAGTAGACTCCATACGCGGCTACCATGTAGTCGATCGTTGACATGTATATGCAGTACTGTTGTACTTCTTTAAGAAATCTCGGGGTGCAAGTCCAACGAAACACACGTACGTTAGCGATAGCTATCAAAACGGAGAACAGCATTGGTGCAATCCAGGGCACGTTGGGGGGACCGAATGACGTCCAGGCGAATCCGAAGAGACCGATAGCTTCGAGGGGTGCAGCTTTAGTAAAGAATAGTGAGTAAAGATATCGGCTACGCAAACAGGAAGTAAAAATAAATAAATAAAAAAGCTCACTCCACAGGAGCCACCAAAGTCTACTTTCGGGTGTCAGCTGCTCGGGGTTTCGCTTCATAATCCGACGATGCTTGATGATGGGATACATGTACGATGCGTACGCCAGGAGGTAGCCAATATTGATTCTACAATCGAAAAAAAAAAGATGTTATATCCAGCTGCCGTTTTACGATTAAGAAATGGAGCTTACGGGACAAACGCCAATCCAAGTCCGATTGTTCCGAACCCCCACTGTTTGTAAACTGGACTGAAGGCTTCCATGAAACAGAATATCAATCCGTCACTGAATCCTGAGAGAAGGCTCAAACAAAGCACAATAGGTTCTCGAGCGAACATCACGAACTGAAAAGAAAAGGGCCGATCAATAACAGCGATAGAAAGATTCGCAAAAACAAAAAAGGAAAAAAGGCCACTTACAGGTCTCGCCCAAGTAGCCAAAATCTCCTTTCTCTCGAACCGATGTTCCTTCATCTCTCCAGGTCCATACACATTTTCCCTCCCAGCTTTCCTCAACCTCTTTGCCTCGCGGTCCAGTAACACCGAACTTCTCGTCTCAGAGACAAAGAAAAAGTGAATGGCTTGGACAAACACTCCGAACATCAGTTGGATCCAAAAGTTCCATTGCCATTCAAGGTTTTTCTCGATGAAGGCGCCTACGACTGGACCTATTGAGGATCCACCGACGGATGAGAGGACGATGAATGCTACAGCGAATTGTTGATCTTCTGCGTCCCACATATCAGCGACCTGAGTAGATTAAGAATATCAAGGTCAACATAGGACAACTTCGTCTTTCTCAGGCGGGACAAACATACCATTCCGAGAGTTACGGATCCCCCTGCGGAGGATATACCGCCAAGGAATCGACCGATAACGATCGTTCCAAAGTTTGGAGCGAGAGCACAAGGTATCTGCCAGACTAGAGAGGGAAAGAGAGAGCATAAAAGTATTCATGAAACATGATCGAATCAGTGAACGAGGAAACGAGGCTTACTGTTCACAAGAAACAAACTAGCCTGAATAATCGGCCATCGACCAAGCTCCTCACTCCATGGAGCCCAGAGTTCGCTACCAAATGCATAGGCAACGAGAAAAATCATTTGTCCCACCCTCGCAGCTTGTAAGCTGATACTAAAATGATCCGAAAGACGCTGGACAGCATTGGGGTATACTGCAGCGTTAAAGTTCATAGAAACTTGGATGATGAAGATGACAGAGAGGATCATCCATTTCTTCCAAGTCGGAAAAGAGTATCCTAGCTTGTCGTACCCTTCTTCCTCTGTGAGTTGATGTTTTTCATTTCGAGCCAAAGTTGTTGAGGATGGTGAATGAGGAGGAGTAGATGAGGATGGAGTCTCGCTTTTTTGTTTTTCGTTCATATTAGCTGTTTCCACAGCAGATGAGGAGCCCCAACCTGGAGGCCTTTTAAAGGACCGCCAATCTCCACGTCATGTTTATGACCTACGCAGAAAAATAGCCGGGACTCGGAGATCAGAAAGTATCCACAACATCTGGTAGATGAGTAGATGGAATGTGTGATCCTGCGGAGTCTATGCATACAGAACAGTACCGAATTGTTTAGATGGCCGTTGGAGAAGGAGGCAAGCCGAGTAAAAATCTCGATGACGTATAGATCACGTGTGATATTCGACATCTGACGGACCGACTCGGACCGACTCGGACTTCATCCCGGCCGCGGGGACGGCTTAACCTTCCTTTTACTCTACGCGTGCAGTTTCAAGGATTGCGTACACGGTTCGGTTTGACCTGCTGTGTACATTCGCGGTACATATATCCAAGGCCAAAAGGTTCCCGGCGGCCTCATTTCAATCTTGGATGTTGACAAGTTGGCATACTAATACTGTATTGGCGAGGTGACAGATTCTGTATAACCTTTTCACCCAAACAGAACCATTACCGAAGACCTCTAGCCACGAATCTTTGACATGCAAATCCCCGCTCACCCTTTCCAGCGGCCAAGCCCTTGCCGACCTTCCGTTTGGCGAACACGGCAATCGGATTTTTTCTTGGCACATATATATATCTTTAGCATCCCTGCCGCAGCACTCCTTCACACTCCCCTCCACCTCCTCGCTCGCCTCGCCGTACGAGCCCATTCCATACCATGTTTATATACTCTGCAGCCACGGCCGCATTCACGCTCATTTCTTACTCTTTTACCCTTATACCCTCCGTCCACAGCATTACCGTCACCTTCCCAAATATACCTCCGCAAAATGCTACGATGAACGCAGTCGCGGACAACTTTTTGGGCGTATCGTATGAACTATCTTCCTTTGATACCCTTTGTGAGCCCCCCCCCTTTATCGAGTAATATCGATACTGACGTTCCTGTTTGGATTACAGGGGGTAAAACAGCGGACGCGGTGCCAGAAGCCATGCAAAACTACATGAGCAACCTGAACATGCGGACAACCAATTCTTTGCGAATAAGAGTAGGCGGGAACGCTATGGATGGGTAAAAATACAATTTCTGCCACGTCTTCTTATTTTTAGAAAAACTGAACCTCCCACTCCATTCCTTAGATCAACATATGTCCCTACCATGACCGACCAAATGCTTGTGCTCACAGACCCTGATGCATACTTCAACGACCAACCGACCAATTTTGGACCCGTCCTATTCGACGTGATGAACACAATGGCAGAGAAAGCCGGACAGATGCAGTTTATAATTGGATTGAGTATGAGGGATCCCTCGAATGATACCAATGTCATTCAGCTCTCCCAGGCCGCGGAGAGTAAACTGGGATCGAGGCTGGACGCGATGTTGCTTGGAAATGTATGTCAAACTCACGATGAACGATCTCCCTCCTATATGCCCTTTTACTGAATCAATGAATTGCAGGAACCAGATTTGTACGCTGGACATGGCGAAAGGGAGGCGTACAATATCTCAGCTTATGTTTGTCCATCCACATCATGCCCCATGACCGAGTTGTCATGATTCGCCTTGTAGATACCCGAAATCGCACAAGTCATGAATGACATGCGCGGTCAAAACCTTTTGAATAAGCCCATTCTAGGTGGACCGACTGTTTGCTGCTCATGGTCAGGCTATTGTTCGTATTCTCTGGTGGTCCTCTAATGCAATTTTCAGGTCTTTGGGCGATGTGCTTAACGCAGGACTGAAAGATGACGGATATAAATACTTTTCGTGAGATTCTCTTCTAACGTCCTTTGAACTGAAGCTCAACCGACCTTACGTTTTCTCGATCTCATTCGATGACAGTATCCAACACTACCCAAACAACGCCTGTTCTGGATTGAATGCGCAGAATACCAACATGTCTTACTATCTATCCCATACAAACGGTGAGCATTCTACTTCTCTTAGAACTGTTGTTGACTTTATTTTTAGCCTACTCTTTTACCAGTTGGAATGCCGATGGTATCAATCTAGCTAAATCACTGGGCACCCCCGTACTTTTAACGGAATACAACTCCGTAAGCTGCGGCGGAAGTAATATTTCGAACACTGTCAGTTTTCTCTTTCTCACAAGTGGTTATTCGTTCGAGCCCGACCACTAACAACAAGTCCGTTCATAGTTCGGAATGACTTTATGGGCGATCGACGCAGGGCTACAATCCGCCGCGCAAAACGTTTCTGCTGTGTATATCCATACGCGAGGTTAGCATGCGCGCATATCCATCCTTTCATTCATCTGACATTAATCACATCCTGATGTATAGAATATGGAGTAACGTACAACCTTTTCGACCCTCCTTCCTCCAAAAACTCTTTGGATCCAGACTGGCGAACAGGAGCGATGTACTACGCCGCTCTCTTCCTATCCGAAGCAACGTCATCTTCAACCGGCGAGACTATCGTTGCCGATCTCAACGTCAACAACTCGATCTATTCATCGTCGACTACAGTTGCCGCCTACGGACTATGGTCAGTCAACAACAACAATACCAACTCGAGTTCTGACACCCGAAACAAACTCGTCCTCATCAATTTCGGGACCAACACCTCTGCTTCCACACAACCATTTGAAATTTCCGCACCTCCTTCAGGTTCATCAACGACAATTCAATATCGTGTCCTCAGTGCTCCTTCTGTATTTGAAGATCTCGATATTTCCTGGGCGAACCAGACCGTCTTGCGAAATGGACTGTTGGATGGGACGCAGGAGACGAGGACGATGGAGTGTGCGAGTGGATGCACGATTGAGGTTCCGGGTCCTGGTGCCGTGCTTGTGTTACTCGGCGAAGGGAGTGTGTTCTTTATAGACCCGGAACCCACGGATTCGTCATCCAATGATGTTCAGAACGGAGGTGTCCAGAGGAGATTTGGTTCGATGAGTAGTAGCGGTGTTGTTGTTTGTGTCATGGTCGTGGTCGGCTTTATGGTGGGAGTCTTGGGTGGATTTGTTTGAGGATAGATTGCGAAAACGATTCGGGTTGGGAGGGTTAGTGTCATGATCATTATACTTGGCAGTGGAGGTCAGTTCTCTTTTTCGAGTTTGGATGTTCTCTCACGTTCGGCATGTATAGGTGGATCTTTCGAACGTTGAATATCCCGGATCTTGTACTCTATAATCGCAAATGTCAGTTGGTATCGTATCAAGAGATTCTTAATTGCTAGAACAGTCTGCCGTTCGCTGACGCATGGACAAGTCCAATAGCCTGTAAGCCACATGACCATGGCTCCGTTATACCCGAATGTCGATGGTTTGAAGAGTCTTCGGTGCGTATGTATCCCTATGTGGATGTATAAAGTACATACTCATAGGTATTACTCTAGATTACAGTGCTTGGCGTAATCTCCGTTTTCTATTGTAGGAAGAGAGCCTTGAACGGCGTAGATGACCTATTTGGGAAATGTGAACGTCGGCTTTGTTGAGGCTCGTTCTTGCCGCCAAAGTCTCTTTTCCGAGTCGCTGCCACCTGTCTTTTCGTGAGTTTCTGATCCGAAAAAAAAAAACACAAAAAAAAACCATGCTAAGCTCAAGTTGTTTATTCCTAGAACTCACGCTCAACCATGTTCCGAATATGAACCGAACGTTGAAAATGCTTTCGAATTTTACCAACATTGAATATCGAATGGTCCAAGATGATTGGACATTCAGGTAATGTACATGTTTTTCGTTATGCATAGTACCCCTACTTATTGGTGCCCTAACGGAGCAATTTCTCGTGAAGAATCTTACCTTCCACCCAGGCTACCGACGACTCGAACTTTCCAGCACATATACAGCTGATATTTCACACGATCCGGAATTCCGTCCCTCTTGATTCCCTTCAAACATCCCGAATAATACTTCAATGGGCCACAATTCCACAAGTCTTGGCCTGGAGCGTGATTTCTTTCTCAAGGACCTTTTATGTGCTGGCAGGCACCATTTCTCAATCCTCATCGTGCATTCGCGTGCTCGAGTCAGAAGTTGGAATAAAAACGGTTCCTCGCTTCGGCTTTAGGAAACTTCTTACCGCTAGAAACGCTTTTTTGATAACGAGACGAAAAGTCACATTGTCTTCGCCAAGCTCGACTGAGGGGACACGATCCGAGAGGTTGGAACACTTTCTCTAGATCTTGCTTCATGCTTTCGAGACTGGTTTCCATAGTAAATGGCCTTAATGGTGGGCGATATACGACGTAAGTATTATACGGTGCTCATTAATCGGCTGAGACTTAATAGGTTGGTTGGCATCGAGTATGTATGCACTTCGGGTCCACCACTCAACACCTTCTCCGAACACCTCTTGTTCGGTCGCACATCTGACTTTCCTCGTCAGTGATTGGGTAAAGGCAAAGCTTCCGTATTGAGCTTTGCCGTATTCGAAATTTCATTTCCTATTGTGAATCGAGGTACGGCTTTTTCTGATAGTTTATTTCGTGGGCTCATATAAGGAGTCAGGGCATTACAATTCTTACCTTCCCTGCTCGCCCGGCCCTCGAGAAACCATGCTCAAGGCCAAGAAACTGCTTTTTTCTACCTTCGCTCTTCTGGAGCTTCATATGCTGTTGCCTACTCGTGCCGCAGAAACCTTCATCCGGAATCCTATCGATTTCGTTCTACCGTTCATTGGGACTACCGATGGCGGCCATGTCTTCCCTGGTGTGTAGTATCAGGGTTTTCACGCTGGATTGCCCACTTATGAATCGTAGGCGCAACCCTTCCCCATGGCATGGTGAAAGCTGGAATGGACACAAACTCTCCAGGAAATGTGAGTAGTCCATCAGGCGTCGTGCTCTCGGCCCGAGACAGACTGATAACCTTTCAAACACACAGCAAGCCGGATATGACGCGGACCCTCAGTTCTTGCCTATCGGATTTTCGCAACTACATGACTCTGGAACGGGAGGCGTACGTTCCTTTTTCCTCTTTTTGAAGAAATGTCATATCCTGAGGACAAATAAACTTGAAACAGTCAGCGTCTCTTTCGAATTTCAAGATTTGGCCATTCGCTTCTTGCCCTTCCTTTACTCAGTGTCCGACTGATCTTTTTGGCCGGGCCGTTCCGAGGAAGCTTCTTCCGGATGGTATCACTCTTTGATTTTCGGAAGCTTTGTTCGGAAGCTCATGCATTCTTGATGTCAGGCTCAGTCGATGACTTTGCATCTCCAGGATACTTTGCGTCCAATTTATCGACTGGTATACGCGTGGAATTGACCACCACTCGTCGCACTGCCCTCCATCGATATACCTTCCCAGCGAACAGCTCTCAACCCCGTCTTCTTGTCGATCTCACGGATGACGGCCAACAAAGTGGCTCCGAGGTGAAAATGGCGCTCAATCCGTCTACTGGACGTGTAACCGGTGGCGCCTCCTTTGCGGGTAGTTTCGGTCCTGGCAACTATCAGTCGTTCACATGCGTAGATTTTCATGGAGAGGGATATAACTTTAGCGGCCCGACGGAGTATGGATCTTGGTTCTTCGACACTGTAACACAAAATGCGACGGACCTGGATGAAGTTTTTTCCGGATCTTCTGGGGCTTTGTTGACCTTTCCTCGGTCACCTGTCAGGCGTGGGACGACGTCGATTCTGGTCCGCGTAGGAGTCTCATTCATTTCAAGTGATCAAGCATGTTCGAATGCAGAGGAAGAGATCCCGGATTGGAATTTCAACCGTGTAAAGTCGGATGCTTCGAACGAATGGAACGAATTGCTTGGAAGAGTTCAGATCAACCCCGCCGGAGTCGACCAAGAAACCATTAAGCTGTTTTACTCCTCAGTATGTGTTTCTTGGTTATGCTTGAGCCCTTGTTCCGTGCTCATCAATGCACTACCTCAAGTTGTACAGGACGCACATTGTTCCAGCAGATTGTACGTGCAAAGCCTTCGATCACTTTGCTTCGAATTCTTGATGATCTTGCCCTGCCCTAGACTCGGGAGAAAACCCGAAATGGCAATCTTCTGAACCATATTATGACTCGTATTATTGCAACTGGGACACCTTCCGTACACTCTATCCTTTGTTATCCCTTCACGATCCATCTCGGTTCGCTCTAATTACCAGAGCAATGATTGACATTTGGCGGTTCGAAGGTAACTCCTCTGAAGTGATCAGTATTAGTCGGAACTGACAACATTCCTTCAGGGTGGCTGCCCGAATGCAGGGGAGCTACAGTCCAACAATGGGTTCAAGGAGGAAGCAGTACGTGATGTTGGCCTGACATACGCTCTCTAAGATCTTACCAACTCTCCAGATGGGGACCCAATTCTTGGAGAATTCTTTGTCAAGCGAGTATCACCTCTCCCTTCGAGGCTTGAGTAATCTGACATCCCATTCTTCAGGTACCACGAATATGCTGGGGCTCTAAACGTCTCTGTCTCGGACTTGTATAGTGCACTTGTCACTGATTCTGAAAGTGAGCCCAACGACTGGGACCTCCAAGGCCGTCAGGCAGATATATGGGTCGAATTCAGTGAGTTTTTGGCTTCCAGCTCGGCAGTGAATATTCAGTTCATGTTATTCCCAGACTATATTCCAGACGAGTTGTTCTTGGATTTCCAGGGCACTCCGACTCGACAAGTATCGAGATCGTTGGAGGTGATTAAGAGCTTTCTCGGACATTCGACATAACCGTAACATCCCTATGCGCAGTATGCTTTCGGAGATTTTGCCATTTCTCAAGTCGCCAAGATTTTGGGTAATTCCAGCGATGCAGCCAAGGTTTGTCGTGCCGGCAACAGTGCGGTTACTAGAGCACTTGGTTTACCACCTTTCTACACAGTTCGCTCAAAGAGCAAATGGCTCGTTCAATTCGTGGAATCCAACAACCACCCTCCCCGGATGGCCTACCGTTGTTGGAATGATGCAGGTTCGCTTACTTTGATTGTTCAAATGGGACGTTCGGTATGAATTACTCGTACAACGCAGAAAAGAAACAGTGAAGGCGTTTTCGACCAGCCTACCGATCCTCGACATTGCAGCGTGAACGACCCGACGCATTCCACTTGTTTCCTCGACTCCAACAACCACGATGGCTTCTACGAAGTGAGTCTTCGCCCGAGTTTTGATGGCGGCTCAAAGTGACTGACCCAGACATTTTCTAGTCTTCCCCGATGGTGGTAAGTCGCCTTTGTGCACTGCAAATGTCTTGACGCTTCATCTCCATTCTTATACAGTACTCCCAAGTAAGTACCACGTTCTCGTGTCGTCCTGTTCACACCATATTCATGCTCTTAATCCCCCCCTAGTTTGTTCCCCACGACACGGCCCAGCTCATCACTCTCCAGGGCGGCCAGCAAGCCTTCATCGACAGACTCAACATCATCTTCAATCAGAGCTATTTCGACGTGACAGATGAGCCATCGCAACAAATTCCCTTCATGTATCACTACGCCAACCGACCAGGATTGAGCACGAAACAGTCTAGGCAGGTTATATCGGATAGTTATAACACGAGTGTGAATGGGTTACCAGGAAACGATGATTCGGGTGTGTATCCACTTCAGACTCTTCGTTCGAGCTTATTCCGTTCTCGAAGCTGAAATTGCATCTCTCTCTCTCTCTCTCTATAGGCGCAATGGGAAGCTACGCAGTGTTTATCCTAGCAGGCCTATACCCAGTCCCAGCAACGAGACAATTCCTCCTCTCATCGCCCTTCTTCCCTTCCATCTCCTTCACTAATCCATTGTTCAACTCAACCACGACTATTAAGGCTATCAACTGGCAAGGAAATCCTCCGGACGGAAGTGGAACTGTTTATGTTGCGGTGAGTCTTTTAGATTTCCCATTCTCCGCTTCCCCTCCCTCTCTCTCTCTCAACGTTCTGACTATGTGTCACTGTAATCTAGAACGTTACCGTCAACGGACAACCCTGGCAATCGAACTGCTACCTTGACTGGAGCCATTTCTCGTCGACCACAGATACCACCATCGAACTTACGCTGTCCAACAACATCTCGCTTGGATGTGGAAGCGGAGCCAACGCCTTGCCTCCGTCGCTTTCAACGGGTGGTTTCGATTGAGCGACGTAAGGCAGCCTGAGGGTTATAGGCGGGAGAAAAACCAAAGCGACGGGGATTATTTGAAACGAAGGTTTGTTTTGACCTTTTGGGGGGGGAGGGAGTAAAAACAAAGATGTATAAAATTCTCGGGTAGCTTGCGTGTACGTGTGTCGGTTTACAAATGCAAGCAAACGATGTTATACCCTCAGTATCAGAGCAAATTGCGGGCAGTAAAGTAAAGGTATAGTACAGTATAGAGCAGAAGATTCATAGATGGTCCGTATCAACCCTCACCCCATATAAAGCCATGAGATTTATAACACCATGTCCGAATCTCCCGCCTCAGATAGCGGACCTGTCGGGGTCGAAACCTGCGTCGGGACCTGCGATATTCTCATCTTTGTAGGCGCACGAACGCTGGCGCCAGTACCAGAAGAACCGGCTACAGGACCTTCAGGCGCTTGAGATTGAGATCTAGACGGAGCAGCGGAAGTGGCCAAGGATGACAAAGCGGCGGCAGCGGCAGCTACAGCTGCTGCTGAAGCTTTACTTTTCCCTTTGCTGCCTTTAACTGGAGCAGACGCGGACCCCGTTCCAGACCCAGCTTGGGTGTTGCCCGACTTTGACGGAGCGACACTCGCCGATCCCTCGCCCCCTCCACCCTTCTTCCCGCCGACTTCGGCGGCAAAGTTCTCCATAGCCCTCGCAAAACTACTCTCCTTCCCCCCAACCCAAGCTTTCGCAAACCACCTTCCGCCGCCAATACCTCGAATCTCCCGCCTCGCCGTACGCCACTTTCTGACTTTTGCTTTGGAAATGGCGGCGCTGGCGTTATCGCTCCCTCCCGATTTATCAATCGCAATCGGAGGATTAGAAGCGAACCCTGTCGTGCTAATCTTTGGCGGTGGGAGGACGGGGAAGGGCTTTGTAGGTAGTGGGTAGATGGGGACAGGGATACCTTCGAGGGAGATGGGGAGACTGGGGGTATCTTCGGGGTCTGGGGTTGGGTTGTTGGTGTTATTGGCGGGGGAGGAAGCGGGAAAAGCGTTTTGAATGGGGATAGAGGAGAGAGGCAAAATGCCACTGAAATCTTGTTCAGGTTCCGGCGTGTGTTGGTAGTCCATATCGTCGAAATGGGTCAGGACGGGGGATGAGGCTGCGGTACCGGTCATTCCTGAAAAGAGAGAAAGAAAGAGGTAAACAATGGGATAAAGAGGGACCGCGATGCATTCTGTACCTTCAGATAGAATACCTGAATCCTCTGGCATTGGAGGCAAGAGCTTGATTTTGGGTCTACCACCAAAGTACGGCGAGTGAGCTCAGTCAAATTGACCGATAGAAAACATACTTTGAAGTAGAAGCTTCCTTAGCCTTTTCCTTCTTCGCTGTAGTTTGTTTCTTTGCCACCGTGGAACCCTTCTTCTTTCCTCCTCCTGGCTGTAGCATCGGTTCAGGTATAAGCACGGCCATCTGGCCGCCTGGATCCGCTATAGCGGGAGATTCTGGTTGATGATGGAATTTATGAACGAGTTGATTAGGAGCATGACCCGACGCCGCAGGATTAGCTTCAAACCAGAGCATCGTCGGAGCCACATTGGGCGCACCGGGTTGTTGCATGACCTTTTCGCGCAGTCTGCCTTCTTCTGGCGGTTTCTTCTCATGTTTTCTAGGCTTTCTTTTTACTGGGGTCTTGGTCTTTTTCGACGCTGCCGCTGAGACTGATGACCCCGCTGCTGATGCTCCTGCTGCCCCTGCACTGGTTCCTGCACCTATTTCTGAAGATAAAACAGCAGCATTGTAAGGTCTAGGTGGGTGTGATAGTTTTGAGCGAGGAATAGGAGTTTCATCGTCGATGAGCTGGTCTTCTTGATCTTCATCGTCCTCTTCGTCGTCTTCTCCTCGGTGTGCCTGCGTGTGGCGCGCACTGGAAGCCGGGGTCGCTTTTTCCTGTTCTTTTACAACCAGCTTTATCCGTCGAGGATTGGTTTTAGGCTGAGCGGGCGGCGGTGTAGCCTCTTCGCGTAGAGTAGATATTTGGGGGGCGTCCATATCCACGTCTTCGTCCATTGTCGCTGTCAATGAACAGAAAATGCAAAAGCCGCATTACGAGTTCAAATTAAGATGCCGGCCGGAGGCCCCGACAATCCCGTTTTAGGTTATCCCGTTTTAGGTTACGTCGCCGTATGTGGCGCGGTCGATCTATCACTCGTCGCTCGCGGTTTCATCAACTGTATATTCTACTCGAATGACTCGAAGGATAGAATGAAAATAAGGACAGGACAGCACTAAAGCAAGTGCAAAGCAAAGAATTTTCTGCCAGAAAATTTCTAGCTAGGTAGATGTATCCTCCAAGTATGCTTTCGTCGCAATTTCTCCCAACTCAATAATTGCCTGTTGAAAATCATTGAGGAGCGCGGCAGAGGGAGTCGGAGTGGTAGTGAAGCTGGTAGCGGTCGAGCCGGTAGCGGTACTAGAACCTTTAATAATATAATGGCGCGTCAGTTACTTGAAAAGCGAAAATTACTGAATAACGCTGACTGGAAGACGAGGAGGACGAGGAGCTAGTAGATGTTGTAGTGCTAGTCGACAAAGAGCTTTTAGAAGTTGTAGTAATTTCGGGTGTAGGTGGTGTAGGTGTTGGAGTAGCTTTCTTAGTAGTACTGCTGGTAGTCGTCGTGGGAGGCGGGGGAGGAGGAGGAGGAGGAGGAGGAGGAGAAGGAGCGGCAGCTTTTTCGATCCACACAAGTCAGCCTGTCCAGTCACCACTACAAAAATAAAATAAAACACAAACCGTCGTCCGCAAAATTCCAGGATCCGCTAATTTCTCCGATCTGGTATGGGTCGCCACCTGCAAGATTGGCAAAAAGATCGCTGCCCCATCAGTGAGAAGGCTGATTTAGTCATAAAAGGAGCTGACGAAAACATACTGGGAAAGGTCAATTTGGTTTAGGTCGCAGGTAGGGCACTGAAGAAAAGGTGAGGGCATCGACTTGACCGCGGTCAGTGTAAACACCTACTGAGTCGGTGACTTGAGCAGTGAGGGTCTTTCCTCCATAATTGAGGACGACATTCTTGAAGCAGTATGCTCCATTATCCCAGTGCTAATGACCCGCCGATGAATCACAACTCTACTACACATGCCTGTTTGAGGTGGTACTCACTGCATCGTCCAACGCGACAATCTAAACATAAACCATGTGAGTTAGGAGGTGGTAATGTGCTATGAAATACTCTTACATAGTCGCTAGAGGCCAGGCAATATTTCAGCATCCCTTTCTACGATCGAGGAAAACAAAACTTGCCTGTCAGTGTTCACAACCCCACATGCTCCCCTAAAAACTCAAAATATCAAGGCAAAAGATATTTGTAGTGAAAATCAACGAACATTGCGGGGTGGAACCTGTGTAAGAATTGAAAGAGTGAGCACAATTTTGACATGTTCATCTCGGTCAAAGAAGTATACACATACCAAGTCATATCTCCAGAAATGTCTCGAGCTTTGACCTCGAGCGCATTGCCAGACGAGTCGGAGCGGCGAAACTCTTTGAGCCAAGCGTCTTCATGACCTGGGGAAGCTCTTGCAACGTAAAAGAGTGACGAGAGGTATAAGATCAGTAAGGACAGCGAGTTAGAGGAGGGCATAGTAGTGAGCGATATTAAAGTTGGTACTCTATAAGGAGCGTTTTGGTCAAAAAATTTTCTTTACACGTCGACACGAGGTTCCCCACGGGTACAAGAGCAGTGTGGTACCTGGTAGAATATAATTCTATCCAAACGTGGTAACACTGCAAGAGTTCTGAGTTGAGTGGTACCTGGTAGAATATGATTTCACATACTTACGAAAGGACCTCCGAGCAGGTTTGACGTGCAACTTTAGTAATGGAACATCTCCTTTCTGTTTAACATTCAACCGTTCATCGTAAGTTCATCTTTTTAACAGTACACATCATTTGTGTTCTCCGCCGTAAGTTTGAACAGCTTCGAAACACACACGAGTTCAGCTCAGGCTCTTTTTGCCATTTCGTTAAATAAAATAAAGACTTACCAGCACTGGCACCAGCATCGTCGCCGGGATCAATCATAGCTATTAGCAGCGAACCAGCCAGAGGGAGATGAAGAACGAGACTCAGATTTCGGTCCATCATGATTCTTCGCATGGGGAAATCTACTCGGTGTCATTACATAAACAGTCACGTGGACCTGTCACTCTGAATACTGTAACTCAGTCACGGTAATCTACCGTCTGCGTCTCCCCCTCCTATTCTACATCCAAAGTAACCGCCACACCCGCGATAAAACTTCATGGACCAGGTTCATCCCAACGACCTGAAGCACACCGCACAAGTTTGATTACCCCAGAAGATCGACCACGATTTGGAAGCTTTGGATGCCCCCATGCCTAACTCAGTCGTGATAGGTCTTTTGATGGCAAACGTTCCGCGGGGTGTTCGAGACAGAGATCCTGCGGGTGGGAAGCGCCCAGACGAAAATTGTATCCCGTCCAGAAATGCTTGTCAAGATCGAGGAATTTTGTAATAATGCGCAAGAGACGTCTTATAGACGGTAGGAACCATAATTTGATGCAGGCATGAGAGAGTCAGGGGTCAATGTGCTAGCGTTTTTGACTCCTGGCTCCAGACTTTCAATGTCATTGTCATCGTCTCCGTTGAATTACAGGTTTGGGTCGAATAATTTTCACAGACTGGCTGGAAGTCCGACTGAAGAGCGTATGCGCATGACTCTGCTCTAGAGCTCAAAGGCGTTTTAGAATCACTAGAGTGCTTTCCATACTGAAGCGTCTTTCACTCGTCCTTGGTGCGTCAAAATTGACAGCAAACACTTTGTTTCTTCTTGTTAAGCAGTCTGTTTGCGTCCGCACAGACCGACCTCCGTCCCCCAAATCGACATCCGGCTCGAATGTTCAGGCGGGAGGCAAAGGCAAGATTTGTGTCTTAGTTGGATCTCATAGGAGCATTCACTCCAGCCAAAGCTACTGTTCTAAGACTATGGCTAGCTTATTTGATGGTTCGATGTAGGGTACACTTTTTACGGATGCGATGTTGAATAGAATTCAAGTCTCAAGTGCCCAATGTCTTTCCCGGCCTGTAAATTTTATTGAAGGCTCAATGAAGTAGCTGAATCACCAGCGAGGCGAGGATGTAAGCACTTGCAAGAACATTTTGCAAATCATCCTCTTCCATTCTCTACGCTAAGTTCTTCGAGACGGAGTGTGAGTACAATCCAAGATTCTTGGCCGGATTTGTACTCGACGGAGAGCGCCCTTCTCGTCAATCTCTTACGCCCTAAAGCAGAAGAAACCAATAGCTGCGAATAGCTTGAACAAAGACGTGTCTGTACAATGTGACCACGCAGCTGGTCCGTGCGCAGATTCTAGGAGTATATAAGGATGGCGCTGAGAAATGAACAAGTCATACTTACCTTGATGGCACAGGCCCCTTCAACTACCCGGGTTTGTGGGCCGTGGAGATGCTTCATAGCACGGCGACCTTGTCCACACAAAGGGTCTTTGCGGCTTGTATAGGCTCAGGCTTATGCACCGTCTCAATATTTTCCTGACTCGCATCGGCCACTCTGGCTGGGCGGGCTCTTTTTTTTTTTTGGGCCGCCCGAGCCGCTAACCCTAACCCTAAAATATACTCGATATGTACTTTGTAATCTTATCTCCGCAATCAACTTGAACGTTAACATTTTTTCTTCGAAACCCACTTGGCTTGGGTCGCTGATGGATAGACGATAGTTCCGAACATGTAAGGATTCTACCCCGTCATTGTTGCAAACTGGAGAATGGCTTGCATTCGGTGCGTGTTCCACTGTTGCTCTGTGATATCGCACGTACGTTTTCTTTGAAGTGAATCAAGGAGAATTGTTGCCGTATATCCTTTCACCTTCTAGCTCTCTCCTTCCCTCGTCCACCTTCCCTTCGCTTCTTTGTATGGTATGCCCACCGGTGTACTTTTGTAGCGAGCTTATCTCTGTCAAGACTCGCTCGATGGAACGGCTCCAATGAATTCCGGTCCGATCCGCCGGACCGCTCCTTGGATCTTCATTTTCAGATTTCCCCTCAAGAATTCTTTCGAGAGAGATTTGTTTCGAATATGATGATACTCCCTTACATACACGCCATGAAAACTCATCCTATACCCTCAGAATCCAGCCAGGTTTTTTTTGCCACCGAGCTCGAGCATCATGATCATGGCCTGCTCTTCTTTTTCTTTTTTTTCCTATGAACTGATATACGCGATATAACAACAACTGACCTCACTTATGCTTCTCTCCATAGCTTCTAACACTGGATATTTTATCTAGCGCCTCAACTCAAAAGAAAAAGGGGACACGGTTCAGTGATTGATAGTCGCTCCATTCTATCTGTCAAAACTTCGTGCTCAAAGTCGTTTTTATCTGCGGGCTTTTTGACAACGTAAAGAACCACTGCGCTACTACGGTCACGACGATCTACTTTTTGGCCCTCAATTGTAATATTCGGATACCAGTACAGGTGTGCTTAGCAGACTGACCTCACTCAGACTTCTCGCCGTGGCCCATAGGCTTGAATGGGTTACTCCTGTACACCCAAAAGGTACCAGATGGATGTCATTAGATCCATCTCATGGGAGTTTCCGTTACGGCCGGGGCCGTTTGTTCAAATCGATAAAAAACTAATCTGATTCTGTTGTACCCTTAGCTTACGCCCTCATCATGGCTTTCGATTCTCACAACGTCGACGAGAGTACAGCGACAGTAGATATCGCTGTACCCGCCGGAATTGAAGTACAGGTGTCCATTGTATGTCTCTTCCGAGTCATTGACGTTGTCCATTGAGCCTTTTTCCCGGCGTAGACCTTCCAACAGACATACAGGCAGATAATCTCAGAGACATGGCTAAGTGATGATTCGCTGAATAAGGAAGAGTTCTATGCAAGCGACCACCCGGAGAAATCAGGGGATTCGACAACGCCTGCCGAAACGATAGAACGACAACTCAAACTCAGGTTCCTCTACTTTATTGAAGGGAGGCAGAGACCGATCCCTAGTGAGATGCTGGAAGTCATTACGGTCCGTGTCTTTTTCTTTCCATGATTCATATTTTGAATTATGAGAATATTGTTGTAGGAGAGTCAGGAAGCGGACAGCCTCACTCTACTGGTTTGTGACAATTTCCGTGTTTTGAATAGAGAACCGCTCATATCCTGCAAATAGATTTTCGCTCGAGATGAATCCTCGTCTCGGCCAACTGATTCTTCAGATAGTGACATGTATGCCGGAATGTCGTATTTATGTCTCCCATGTTGAAACTGACATCGGTATACTAGGTTTGCCAGGGTGACCCTCTACGACCCCAGTTCTCCTGCTGTCGAACACGGTCTTGGGGGAGCGACTACGGTCCCCGAGTCCGGTGATGAAGGAACGACTTCGAACGCCGAAGAGCCCCAATATGTAGCTCCAGATTTGAGTAACATCCAAGCTGAAATTGTGTACGTTCCTTCTACTCTATATACACCTCTTACACTTTCCTCACTCTTCGCCAAAGCCCAGGTTTGAACAAGGCGTATCAATACTTTATCTTCTTCAGATTCAATAAAATTAGCGGATTCCGGGATACAATGAAGTCGGAGATCATTCCGGTAATTTCAACCGCAAAGGATGTCTTTGACATGCTCAAAAAGAAAGACTTTCCTTCGAGTGGCTTGCCTAACACCGATTGGGAATATGTTGGATGCAGTGTTGGATTTTCTGCTATAGGTCTCTCTAAACTCGGTCTTGATGATTATCTGTACGATGAAGCGTTT
Organism: Collybiopsis confluens; assembly: GCA_013368555.1. Lineage (NCBI taxonomy): Eukaryota > Fungi > Basidiomycota > Agaricomycetes > Agaricales > Omphalotaceae > Collybiopsis > Collybiopsis confluens. Next base: position 7,651 of record JAACJN010000064.1, on the reverse strand, counting down.
CACCGAGGCCAGAAACAAGATGCTAAGGACTTGGGCGACAAAGGGACAGAGTCCGAGGGTGACTTCTTTCCAGACTGGGAAGACAAGTATCTCGAGGAAATACACGGGGTGTTCCAAATCACGGCTCATAATGACAGCAAAGGCAAGGCTTTTGTTTACCAGCTCAAGCAAGCTTTCAGTTACTCCAAAGGAATTAAAACGGTGCTATCCTTTCAAACGCAATTCCGGCCACATCCGGACACTCCGAATGAACACTTTGGCTTCCGGGATGGGATATCGAAGCCAGAGATGGAAGGTTATACGTTCGACGATGAACTTCCCATTCGTTTCCCTGGATCTCCAGTCGTCGATCCCGGATGTTTGTTGATGGGCCGGAAGGGAGATTTGGACAAAGATATGGGCTGTTGATGGTTCATTCTTTGTCTTCAGAAGGTTGAGGCAACTGGTGCCGGAGTTCAACAGTTTCTTGCGAGAGAACGGAGTCAAACTGTTCCCAAGCTTAACTCCAGAGGATGCTGCTGATAAACTAGGAGCTAGAATGTTTGGCCGTTGGAAGAGTGGTAATGTTTTGTATCAATATCCTGACTGTATACAGAATGGCTAAACGCATTTTTTTTTCACAGGAACGCCCATCGTCCATTCTCCAGATGAAGATGACAAGTCAATTTCTGAGGATAATGATAAAATTAACAACTTCCAGTACCCGGCTGACCAGGAGGCTTGTCCGTTTGCGGCCCATACACAGAAATCGTATCCTCGTACAAATATGCCGGGAAGTAACGATCACTTGTGAGTGTTCTTTTACCACCCTTTTTTTAAATATAAGTTTGCCTTTTTCATCAGATTCAGACGCGCTAGTATTCCTTATGGATTTGAACTAGACGCATCCGAGATTTCAACTTCAACAACCCAGCAAGATAGAGGATTGCTATTCTTATGCTATCAGAGTAGCATCGAGCGTGGGTTCAAGTACACACAACAAAGTCAGTCGCAGCTTTTGGCTAATTCCCAGAGTGTTTTAACGAATACATATCGCTCTTCATAGGGTTCAACAATCCCGATTTCCCTTTTTCGCCCCTGCAGTCCGAAAAACCAGGTCATGATGCTGTTCTAGGATCTTCACCAAGATATATGACCGGGGCGAATCCAGAGAAGCCGACCGAAAAACTATCCATTCCTTTTCGATTTGTCGAAGCCAGAGGCGGAGAGTATTTTTTCATGCCTTCCATATCTACTTTGAATAAGATCGCGAATGAATAAAGTGCTGTAAATTGACTCTTATTGCAAAATCCACATTGACGGCAGTAGAAAGTGGAACACTTCTCCGTACTTGCTATAGCATCGACGGATATAGGCCATTACTTTAAAAGCCCAGTTTGGGCCCAATACGGGGGTGCGAAAACAATATATCAGTTAATTGGCTCCGCGTACGTTGCAAACGATCTACAGTGCTACTCTCAAAGCTCTTGCTGTCGTTTAAACAGTTCTCGTCCCAGATACACATGCCGGGCTCCCTTCTTGTCATCCCATTCCTCCGAGTCCCCCCACTCGTACATAAACTTTGCAATGATGTCCTCCGCTAGGTTAGGGTTCAGCTCCGGGTGGGCAACGAGCATATCATGAACACATCTCCATGCACTGTTGAAAGCGCCGACCACCCATCTGACCCAAGTTTTTATAAGTAAAAAATCTGTTCGGGGTTTTTCGCGTTACGTCGCTTACCCGTGGCAGGTGCTGACTGCATCTCCAGCAAAGAAGAGGCGCTGCTTTTGACCAGCCGGCATAGTTAGATGAGGGTACACCTCTCTAAATTGACCTGCGGCAACGACCATGAGCGAAATAAGAGATATTTTCCGAACGAACATACCTGGTCCAAACCACGCGAAAGCCCCTATGCAAATTCTGGTGAAAACTGTCGAACATTTGAATATACCTAGTACAAAAATACCTTGCGAAAACGTATCACTGGACCAGTCCCAAGCGTAGTGGTCAACGTACTCCTCCCAAAGCTCATCAAGCGGCTTGTTGTGAACAATTGCAAGATCTTTCATGATAAGTTGAAGAAGAATCTTGTCCTGCGGCGTATTATGTCCCTTCATGTAGACTGCGAGGCGCTGTGAGTCTAACAGCCCATTGTACGCCGCAATGAGAACATTTGATCGCTGTGTGGTTTTTCCGGGAATAGGGCCATAGGAAGGATATACGATAGAGCGTGAAGGTCGATCTGTATATGACTGTCCGCCTACAATACCCATATCTTCCCACCACGGTCTTTTGAACTGAATGCCTATCTTCACAGACGGTTGATACTGGAGTCCACGAAGCGCATTTTTCTGGCCAATAGACAGATAGATGTCATCCAGATTGACCGTACGAAGGACGGATAGAGGAAGTGTGGATATAATATTCGAGTATTTGGCGAATTGAACGGAAATGGGCCTTGGCCCCCTTGGATCTTCCGATGTATCGACCTCGATTTGGATTGCCTGATTGTCATATTCTGGCAACTCTTTGATGGCGGTGACCCTCTTGTAATACTTTGGCTTATTTCTCTGCGGAAGGAAGTAGGTGTATAGTAGTCAAGAATTACAGTCGATAACGATTAGACATGATCTCACCACTTTGTCCAGCATACCATCAGTCATTTTGCAAGTTCCGCCACTATACTCAATGAAATCAATAAGGAAACAAAGATAGTCCAAGGTCGACTCACTCGAAGCAGAACCAGTCGGGATTCAAACTTCTAGGATCATCGAAAGAAAGCGATGCAATCACGCTCTCCGTAAGCGACGAGTCAAAACCTCCAGTCCTCCATTCCATATCTTCGATCCATCGAATGACAGAGTCAGGATAATTCATAACTGACCGCATGTAACTTCGGACAGAATGTTCATCGTGCTGCATGAGCTGCATAAATCCGTCCGTAAACGACTCTTGAAAATAGTTCCGAAGCGGCTCAAAAGTTTGTTTGTAGAGCTCTGTGCTTCCCAAATGCAGGAAATCTTTGGGAATAAAACCGTCCATATTCTCCGCAGTCTTACCAATCTTGAATGTGTTCGCGCTTTCGCTACCGTTGTTGTCCGTCTGGGAGTATATTCCCTGTTTTACACCGATCCCGTTAAAATGCTTGATAGCATTGTCGCAGCGCATGATTATTTTAATAAACTTGTCGCTCCCCATACCTAATTTCTTTTGTGCGAGATCAAATGTACGACGCATGAGGAAGATATTGGGGAATCGCATAGCACCACACTCCTGTTCACAAGTCTCAGAATCAGTAAGCATTCGTATGTAATGGGCGTCACGCACGAAATATTGGTAAGGTAAATCCAACTTTGTAAAATGATGCGTAAGAATGCGTCCTCCGTGCCGCCCAGATCCCTCTATGATTTCGTAATTGATACCGAGAGTGTCTAGGATCATTGCGGTGTATATTGAAGCCCGCACATCCAGCGCCAATGATTCCAACTGGTAGATTCTTCAGCTCGGAAGGAGGATCGTACAGTGGTCCAGGGCCTAGGGAATCTGGGTTAATGCCCATTTTGCTGGCGAAGTCATCTATTATCTCCGTTGCTTGCGCAGATGCGGCCCTTTCAGATTCAGTAGTCGGCTCTTCCACGTCAACAGGCCCTTTAGGTGGTGGCTCGGTGTTGACGAGATGTATCTTTGCGTACCTATGTACCATTTTGGCACCAGTCAACGGTAAAATAGAAAGCCTCTGCTTATGACTGACATATCGCTGGACGATTCGTCAAGTGTTCCTGTAAATCCAGAACCGTCCTTTGCCAAAATCTGTAATTCCATGAGCTTCTTTCGGGTATGAAATTGTAGAGAACAAACCGTGAACGTGATCGAGTCTTCGCCGGTTATCTGGAATGGTATCAAACGAGGTAGGAAAATCGGATCATGTAACCCGCCACAAACTTCAAGAACTTGAAGCTGGTCACTTATTGACCGCTTCCTCCCATACCGAAACGCGAGGCGCAATGTACACTCTTCTTGACTTGGAGCATGCTCTGACTTTCCCGAATCTTCTCTGTCCTCGTCGTTAACGAAGTAATTATGGTTGTCGTCGTCCAGAACATCGACATCCGATCCATCCGGGTAGAATAATTCAGCTATCCCTTGCTTATACTCCTGGTTAAAGGTCTGAAAGGCAAAGGATGAATCTTCAACTTGGCAACGGATTGGAGGAGTACTCACATAGGCGACCTCCGTGTTCCATGCAGGGGGAATGTGGATTGTTGCGAGTGCTTGAGACTCATCGAGCTCGACAGTAGGCTCGACCATAGCGGTTTAGATGGGGGTCAGAGGAGCAATTCTGTATAGTCCATTTATGATAATCAGTATACGAATTGAGGAGGGGAGGGACCTTGGGGACCGCGTGTATGGGAGAGATCAACAAATTAATCAATAACACGTTGGCGTGCTACATAGATTTGTGCTCGACAGACAGCATGTATGAAAAATAGCAGGATCAGACAAGTCATGGGTATGATTAGAGAATTTAAATCTTCGGAATCAATTCCAAATCGGATGCCGGTCCAGGGATTTGTCCGGCGAAACAACGTTTGCCCGAAGTATGGTATTCCTGGCGCATTGATAACATTAGGTTGTCCACGTGAGACAGGTGTACACTGGCGGCCAAAACCGATTTCATCCCCACGTGACCTATTAAATGTAAGTCGGAGCAGAATCACAATCTATGCGTGCTCGTCTGCCGTGGGAGAGAGGAGAGAGAAGCCGAGGGAAGCAGAGCGAGAGATGACTTGGGAACAAACATTGGATTGTTTGGTCCCCAATGCTCTCTCGCGAGGGTCCCGAAAAGGGATGCCTAGCTCAAGCCAGCACTGGGGAGTGTATGCTAATACATGAAGCAGAACTACAAGAGAAAGAATAGGGTACGAGGTACATAAGGGTGGGATGAAAAAACAAAGAGGCTCACTATCGAGCTCTAAGTGAGATATGTGAGAGAGAAAAAGGACACGACAGGCAGACACATTGAGAAACTACTTAAATACTATCAAGAAACAATAGAACAGCCATCGAGGACAAAGGGATGTCTAGAGGTCAAAGAGATGAATGGTCAAAGACATCAGTAAAAACCATCATATGCTCTGAGCAAAATATGTTTGCCTTAAACTACCTAACAGTTCCTTGGGGCTCCCATTGCTTCTGAATTCCCAGAGAGCATGGAGATAGCCTCCAAAATATGGAAGACATAAAATGAACTCAAGTTATTTCCAAGTCATTTTGCAAACCCACTAGACTTTCTCCCATCTGTTCAAAAATAACACTAGATGATTTGTAATGATATGATATCAATTTGAATTGGTTTTGAGGACAAATGCAAATCTTTGAATGTGTATGAGTTGTAATTTGGGTTAACTGTTTTTACCTCACATCAAACTTGGAGCATTCAGAATCATATTGAATGTAACCCGGAATACCTTCGGAGAACCATTGAGAACACAGAAAGGTTATGGGAGAAATAGGAAGAGGTTTGGAGAGGTCTGATATAACCTCCAGAAAGCACGAGGGAATGTCAAAACTTACCAGGAGTGAGCCAGGAATGGTACAAAGACCAACTGAGAGCCCCAGAGAGATCCGGGAACCGTACAAAGACCAACTGAGAGCCCCAGAGAGATCCAGGGACCGGGACGGGAGCGTTCCCAAAGGTTCCCAATGAACCTAAACACTTTAAAAGAGAGCTTGAGAGATGCCTAAACGCTCTTGGAATTTTTAGGGGTCTTTATCTCGCACAAATTTTTTTTGGTTTGTCGGCGCTTATTATTATTATTATTTGAATATAGAAATAAAACACAGAAAGAAACACTCGATTATGTAGAAACGACAATTACAACCTGGACAGCAGTGGGTCACTCTTCTCCAATAGGCTCGATACCAAGTTTGCTGACAGGGGGCTTGGTTTTGGACCTGGTCATGCGTTGAACTTGAGCAGAGCTGGATACGGACACAGTGGATAGCAATGACATCGACCGGTGCCTGCGGGAAGAGTGGTCAGAGGGTTTCTTATTGGGCCTTTTGGTTTTGACAGCCGTATTCCCGACCTCTTGTTTATTCTGCAGCTTCGATGAGGACATTGTCATCATCATCATCATCATCATCATCAAACTTTCTTACCTGCACAAGATCCGCAGCTCGAAAGCCTCGAAACTCCCCCTCCTTCTCTGCCAACCTGCTTTCTTCCTTCACCTCGTCTTCCTCATTTTCCATATTATCTCTGGAAACATCAGCACTCTCACTCTCTTTCTCCTTAAACAGGGGTCTTCCTCTTCTAAGTTGTTGATAGTTGGCATGTCATCCATCTCTTCATCTTCTGACTCAGTGGCCAGAGCGAGGGCATTCAAAGTATCGTAGTCGTATACCTGAGCAGGAACGATCTCCGGAGCTGCAGTACTAGAAGAAAAAAAAATAAATGAGATGACCCACAACAGACAACGAAGTAGCCTTACTTCATCTCTTTCCATATTCTCTTTTGAACTCGGTTGAAAAACGCGGGAGACTTGACGCGTAAATCTTGCAAGGTTTTTGTGATAGCGGTGTAGCTTATGTTCATAAGTTAGCAGCCAGGGTTGTCAGTAACAAAAAACATACTGGAAACCGAGATTTTTTGCAGAGAGCACATTAGGTTGTTTGTACCCAATGGCATACTCCTGGATAGCATTCCCAATCTACACAAGTTTAGCTACAAATTCATATAGTAAAAAAGGGTTACCAAAGTCGTGATCATTGCTATGAGAGGTAAGGGAACCATTCTCTCCTTCTTGAGATAAGCAACAAGCACTTGATCTTGTTGAGGAGTGCCTTCAAAGAAGTAACCGCGCAGGATACTGCCAATGAGAGAAGAGTGGAACGGGAGACCATCCGTGGTGCGCTCCTGTGTGGGAAACCAGTCAACATTGCACTGAATGAACAAACTCGAAACTAACCTCATGATTGACATTCCCTTTGTGGTACCGCCGCTTCGCCATTAACCATGTCACCACAGATATCTGAAGTGTGCAGAATAGTTTAGTGTGAATACAAGAAGGAAAGAACAAACCCAACTATTTGTTCTTGCGACATATTCCCCGGCAGACCAAAATGCTGAGTGACCCGCAATCTAACATGTGTCCCGATATCAAACCGAATGGAGGTAGGTCCATAGTTCATCTGTGACCTGATAAACCGAAGTAAAGACAATAACAAACAAAACCTACAAATGTTACAAGATCTTGTCTCTTATGACTATCTTTTCCGAGGGTTATTTTGTGGAGATACTTGACCATCTCGATTGCGTTTCCTTCAGCGGCCATTGACTTGAGAGTTCTAGAAAACAGATCCCATGCAAAAAGCTTGTTGTCTGGAAACATGTTGATAGTACATGTTGCCATACGAGCACATCGTTTTGCGAGGAGAGCAAGTTCCTCGTTTTGAAAGTCTTTTATGACGACTTTTTCTCTCCTTCCTCGCTTTTGCGTGGTCGGTTTGCGTCGGATCTTTGTTACATCCTCAACAACAATCTGAAAAAGAATTTCCGTCACATGCAACGGAAATACAACTGGAAAAAAAACTTACGTGGTCGTCGTCCACAGACAAAACCTCAGCTTCATCCTCGTTATTCTCGAGCGGTGCCAAGTCCATATCG